>JANHZU010006655.1:52762-73095 GCA_032468055.1 Acrochordus granulatus | reverse complement strand
GGAAACGCCTCCACCGCTGACGGAATCTTCTCGCTTCCTTCTCGTGGTCAGATAAACGGGACACCCCTCACGGTGGCACCCGCACCATTTTTACCCTCGGTTAACGATAACGGAAAGGGCTTCCTAGCCCTTCGCCCGCGCCAGTGAGGGCTCCCCCGCCCCTCCGCAGCCACAGGTATCTTCGCCCCCTTTCCGCCTTCCGATCCCCTCGCCCCTCGTTCGTCAAAGAGAATCCTGTTTTCTTGAATCTGACTTAGGCAACGGGGAGCGGGAAAGCTTGCCGCGACTCCTCTCTCCCGCACGCCTCCCAACCGACGCTGCGAACCATCGCCACCGCGAACGCACGGGAGAGCGCCGCGGAGCGAACGCGCTGACGAGGCTGGCGCAAAGAGCCGCCTCCGCTTAAGCCCAGGATGGCACCCCGAGGGGCGGAGCAGGTGGAAGAAAGGTGCCTCGAGGACAATCCCGGCGTCCAATCAGAGCGTCGCTCATGCAGCTGCGCGCCTTGTGCAGCTTGGGATCTGTAGTTTCATTGTAAGCCATTTTGTCTAAGGCTGGCTGCAACTTTCCCAGAGAGCGAGGACGGTTCTAAGCCCCGCGCGAAGCCGCTTCTTTTTCTTCTTCCTGCTGCATGCGAGGCTGAGTAGTAGGGTGGTTCGCTCGCTCGCCTTGGCGCTCAGAGATAGCGGGAGATGTAGCCGGACGAAGCTGCGTTCGCTCGCCAGGCAAGGGGGGAGGGCAAGGGAGGACAATTAAAGAGCTTTGCAGACACAGAAAGGAGAAGAGCTGGCGACAGAGCGTGTCGTGGACGCAGGGATTGTCCTCAAATTCTTCCGCCGGGATTCCTCGCTGGGCTGCGGGAGCTGCGCTTGGCGCCTCCGGCTGGAGCAGCCGCCAAAAGAGCGTACACCGAGGCGAAAGGAGACTAAGGCTGCCCTGGGTTCCTTAGGCTGCAGCTGCACCGGGATCCTTCGGGCTGCAGCTGCGGGGATGCATGGAGAGTGATCTTTTCTGCGGCTGGGATCACGTTAAGAATTGAGGCTAAGCCCTAAGTCCTCCTTTACCCCCTTTCCTCCCCCTCCGGTCTGTCTGCTTGCCTGCCTGCCTGCCTATCTTCGTAACAATATTTTTTAAAGAATTGGGCCACTTAAAGTTGCTGCTGGAAAGCCGCCCTCATTAGTTGTTTGTGTGTCTGTCTCTGTATATGTGTGTGTGGGAACTGAAGCTGAGGCGACTCATACAATCAATGTGTGCAGCCTTCACTGCTGCTTGAGTTGTCTGCGGCAGCACTTGAAACGTGACTTCCAACATTACAAAAAAAATCCCCTTTTAATCCTTTCCCCCATCTTTTTCAAGATGTAAACTATATCCCGGACACTACAGGCCTGCAGATCGCTTTGGTGGCTTGAGAAAGAGAAAAGGGGGACAACAGGGGTGTCTTTTTGTGTATAGGGTGTAAAATTTCCATTATGAATGTTTCTCCAAAGTGATTTTTTTGGTGATTTGCTTTGGATTTGGCTTTTTTCTTCTGCTTGACCTCGCATCCCAACATATTTTGGATTTATTGCACGGAGAATTGCATTGTGTGCGAAGAAAATCGGATTACAAGAAACCACTATAAACAAGAAACAAACAAAAAAAAAGGATTTCCCCCTCGAAATTGGTTGCGGCTTTTAATTCATGAAGCAATTGTCCCCATTTGCAATCAGAAGCCGGATATCAGAATGAGCAAAGAAAGACCCAAGAGGAATATAATTCAAAAGAAATATGTAAGTGGTTGTACCGTACCATTTGTCTCTTTGGTTTCTGGAAATGTCCGTGAATGTCAAGTTAACGATGTCTTTAAAGAATGTCTAGAAATGTTGGCTATTCCTTTCGTTGGGAATGGAGGTGAATTTCAAAAGCCTCTTTATTTGAAAAAAGCTGGTTTAGAAACCAGATTTGTGTTGCGGTACCTCAAGTGAATAAATGTATTGATCTCAAATTACACAGTCATAATTGAGTTTTAAAAGATGAAAGACGCGGGGCTGGGGGTTGCTATTGATGATACAACTAAACTGCTTTTTCAAGCAGATTTACTAATATTTCACTTTGCATGAAATCACATTGTCGTAACATATTTAGGGTTTGAGAAGGCACCTTGCCTGTACAACGATAATGTAAACTTGAAATTTAATGTCAAGCTTCAGTGAGTTTAACGTTTATCAACTGTAGCCTGTATGATCATTTGCTTTACTGGTTTGCCACAGAAACCAAATCAGTTGGGCATCATGTTACGATAAATGTATTTGCAAGGCCTGGTAGCATTGGTGGTATTGGTAGCAAAAAATGGCTCTGCATTTGACTGATTTTTGTGCTCATAGAAAAGTATTTAATAGTAAGAATGATGCATTAAAAATTTGAAAATATATGTTCTTACAACTGTGAAGAAATTGAGATATTGAGTTTTTCTTTGCTCCAACGACAATTTGATTGGTATGGTGAATTAAGGTCAAGTTTATAGCAACAGAGTAGATTAGCCTAATATACTGTTGACCTATTTTTTAAAGGCTCGAAATATTGAACAAAAATAGGCTGTTGTTAAACAAAACTGTTGTAACTGACAGAAAGTTGTGTTCTCTTATGAGCCCTCTTGTGTTTTAGAAATGGGGATAGATTATTTTCTGAGCCCTTCCTCTTTGTTTTCAATAAATACTTCATAAAGTCATAATGGACTATTTTAGCAGTTTTGAAATGTATCTGGGAGGAAGAGAGGCCAGTTAATAAAAGGCAACCTCATGCATTTTTCCATCAAATTTCTGAATTAAAAATATAACCGCATTGCAGGGGAATTGAGACTCCAAAGTACGCTATTTGGAAGTATTTTGTCAAGAGAACTGTTTATGTAGAAAATCTATTTAAACAGGCTGGCTGCGCATGTTTCCCGTGTACTGAAACAAAGCAGAAAGGGGGTGGGGAATCTGGAGCGTTAAAATTCGCACATACACACACACACGCCAAAAACCTGTCTTAAGCTATTCTACGACAGCACGAATGAACAATGCAACTCTGCTCACGCAGTTTATTGAAAAAAAAAAACGAGAAGGGGTGTCACTCCTCTTGAGTGACTCCGGATGGCGAAGCTTTGCTGGAGGAGTACAACGACGTCTTCGATGTTCGTACAAGTTTGTCAAGTTGGAAAAAAAAATGCGGGGAGGGAGCCGGTCGCGAGGAAGGATAAGAATAGGTGGACCGTTCTGCCATTGCGGTGACTGACGATCGCAAGTATGGCTGCTATTTTGGACCCTCCGGCCGCTGGCGACTACGTGTGGCGGCTTAATGCGTCTTCCGCGCAGCGCCAGCAACAGGTTAAAGCGAGCGTCAGCGCGAGTGCCTCGGTTCCAGGCCATTTAGTCGGGGCCAAGTTTTTGTTGATCTCCTGACGTCACAAAGGGAAGGCCTGGCCGGCCGCGATGTAATCTTAGTCTCCTCAAGTTCCAAACGCCCGCCCACTTTTCTGTGACGTCAAAGTCCGAGGCGGGTCGTATGCGCGAGGTACTGTTTGCGCGTACGAGAAACGGGGCTTGCGAAGAGGCCGCTACCTGTGCGAAGGCGCGGCGGCGGCGGCGGCGTCACAGCGTGATGGCGACGAGGCGTCTAGCTAGGCGAACAGGTGTAGCGAGTATCTGAGCAGCTCTGATACTTCCTTCCGCCCTCAGCGCCCTCACCTTCCCACGGGCGCTGGTGGTGCCCTTCTGGCTGGCTGACCTGCTTAGGTTAAACCGCTTCCTCTCTGCTGATGCCTTCATTATGAAAGTAACTTTTTCCTGAAGGGAAGGAGGAGGATTGCTTCTCTGTACGCCCCAGCTGTTTTGCAACAACGTAGTAGACACGCTTCCCATGTCCATGCATATAAAGTGTGTTTTGGTTCTTAAAAACGAGCTTGTTTTTTTTTTCTGGTGACCTCTAGTATGAGAAACTTGTAGTCTATTTAACTGTGGGTTTTGTGTGTGTGTGTGCAGCATATTGAAACATTTGAGAACGTGCTTAGTTCTCTAGGTCACAATGGTTGGGACAGATCATCCTGATTGTATAAGGTCCATGCAGTTACTAAGAATTAACACAGATCTGATGCCACGTGATACATTTATAGGTTATATCATCTAAACATAGCCACAAAGAACAGAATTTTGTAACAAATTTTAATTGTAGTTAAATGTAATATCTGAAGTTTAATGAGGTACACTTGAATCCCAAGTATGGCCACACCTGTCAACTATGTTCTCTTTTCCTGCACGGCCTTTGGCCTCAATTTAAGCCTTCTTCCTCAATACTTTATTTTGTTTAGATTCAGTCTTTTCAAAGATCGAATCTTTTGTTCAAAATTACAAGACCACAAGTGCCCTAAAAATTGTTGTTTTGAGTCAAAAGAAAAAAAAATGTATTGCAATAGTTGGAGGAAGCTTTTATTCATTAAGAAGAGATGGCTGGGGGATTGTATGTCAGAAGTATTCAGGGAACATATTGTCCATGTATGATTAATCTATGTAAACTAGCTTGGATCTCTGCCTGTAAAATATAATATTCTTGTGTAACCAGTTTACAGATTGGGCACATGCAGTCATCAAGTTACTCTCAGTGGAATTTAGTGATGGAGAAAATTAATGTGTATAGCATTGTTTTTGTTGCTGGCTGGCTTGTAGTTTATACTGTGAAGTTTATATCAAGTGTAGATTTGAAACTGAAAATATGATATATTGGGGACTAATAATATGAGATAATGCTAGAATATACTTGTTTTATCAAATAAAAACTCATGTTTCCTGCTGATGCAGAAATTGGAAAGCACAGCTATGTAGAGAGTGCCACAACTCATCCAAAGCCTTTGAAAGTGTAATTCCTGTTTTTCATGTCAGTATGCATTTTAAATGAAATTGTATTTATCACTACAAGCACAAATAGTGGTCAAATTCTAAATAGCTGGGAGTTATGTTGATCTATGGCAGTTGCATGGAGTTTTTATGATGTTTTATATATCTTAATAAGAGTGCTATAACATGCACATAGGTTTTGTAATAGGGCAGGATAACAGTGAAATAATAATACTTGGGGAAAAAATCTCTATTCAAATGTGATCTTTGAATATCATATAATAGTAAATACCCTCACCTACTGAAACTTGTTAGAAGAATAGCTATGTGATTAAAGTGTAAAATTCAAGTACCAGAAAGCCTGCACAGGGTGCTAACATTTATATAAGCATTCATTTTTTTTCTTATTAAAAAGTTCATCTTCTGCACCACAGTTGTTTTGGAATATATTTTGATGAAACTATGCTATAGTCTTCAGTCATTTAATCTTTGGCTGAATAGAATGGTTTTGCTTGGCTTGGCATCTGAGCCATTTGCTTAAGTTGGTTTTATGTATTGTGGGATAGAATCTGGGGTGGGATGAGGAGGCTGTATAAATTGTATAACCATGTTGAATTTATCACAATTCTCATTTATATAATTTTTTTCCCTTAAGGGTTCTTGGAAGCTATGTCTGGGGGCTAGTTTTCAGCAGCTCACCCTCTGAAGGAACTGAACCTTTGGAATATAACTATTTCATTGATCTACAGGTTTCAAGGAATTCTGGTAGCAGTCCTGATACAAATCAAAGGCTGGGTGCATACATTTCTTAAGTACCATGTGGTGTGTTTGCTTTGGCAAAGTGATGTGGACCTAGTTATAATCCATGATTTGCAAACTGTCATATTATTTTTCTATAAATCATAATTAAACCATGATTTAATACAACATGTGAACACAATGATTAGTATGATTACAGAGTCCTAAATTGTTTGGGTTTTGCATACGTTCTTATACTATTATATATCCAATTGTAATTTTAAAGATTTCTGGAGCATGTAAGTCCTGCATAATGTTTGAATATTAAAAACAACTTGAAAACTAGGAAGTGTCCTCTCCCAGACTTAATTGATTTGGCTAGGGGAGTCTGAATTCAGATTTTAAATTGTTTAAGTGGTCTTGCAGTAATCATTCTCTCTACCTTATTCAGTCACTTTCATAATATTGATATGAGGATAATGTAGGATTAAACTCTGAATTACTCAAAGGATATAAACACGAGAAACAAATAATTTCAGGAACAAGTCATAAACACATATCCCTATGATGGACTGAATGACAAGCTTAAATATTAGCCATATTTGATATGCTGAACAATTATTTGAGAAGTAATTAATCAATATTTAATTGAAGCCTAAGGGGAAATTTCTAATAAAGGGAAGATTAGCAACAGTCACTGTTTTTTCTAAGGAAACTGTTCAGAGCTTGTATGTCTGCAGTGATAAAAATGGATTGCATGGGATCAAAAGTTTGTTTTGCATCATTCCATGATAATTTCCAGTTTTCAGTACACAGTGAATATACAGTATATTCAATCAACTATCCAAAATTTGATTAGTGTTTTTATTCTCTATAGAATTTTGAAAATCTTCAGAAATTATTTCTGTATCACTAATGGCACAGTTCTGCATATTTATCTATTTAGAAATATAACCACCCATGCTCAATGGGACATAGTTTTAGATGAATTTGAAATATGTATCTCTTTTTTACATCTCACTAAGGTTATTTGGAATTCGCAGATTTAAAAATACACTGTTGTTAACGTCTTAATACGTGTTTCTGTCACTGGACCATGCTGAACCATCTTTAGATGAGCTGTTCCAGGGGCAGTTTGGCAGTTTCTGGAAGTACATTTCATGAACCAGAAAGATTCCCAAATCACTGAGTTTTCCATTTCTACATCTAACCCCTGTGGAAATGTGAAGAACAGTTACAATATATAAACATGGATCATTTGGTTTAACATAAGTATCAGCTTTCTATTCTACTGAAGAAAACTATTAGCATGGAAGGTAGGCACATTGCCATCAGAGAACAATGAATTCAGGGGTTGAAAATCCTATTATCCTGGCCATTTTTAATCTAACCCTGTCCCTAAATACTATCAGAATTATGTGGGTAAGAATTGAATTATGAATTGTAAAGATCAGAAAGGGTTCACAAGTTCAGCAGTCCTCTAAAGAATCATATGCTTTTTCCATATTTCTGTATTAGAAATGGCATTGTTTGTTGGTGGAAAAAAAAACTGGTGAGGAATTGCTAGGGATTTGTATCAAGATCTGCCAGTTAGTACTGACAGTGGCTGCATGTCACTCTGTCTCCAACAGACAACGAAGGTTGAAGGACTAATTGCATTTAGGCTGATGCAGGATCCCTGTTTGGGATTTCTGATTTTCCCAAGACAGCATGGCCCTCCATTTATATCACATCATGGTAAAGTTGTGACCTTGCTCTGGAAAGTAAGCTTCTGAAATTGCTTCGATTTCTTATGCACCTCTGATGCAAGCTTAGTTGTATGGATGCTGTGCTGGACATGAGAAATATTTTTGATGTAAAAGATGACTTAATCAAGTGCCCCTTTTCTCAGCTCAGGGATAAAAAACAAATTACTATATTTGCAGTTTTGCTAGAGAATGTGAGAAGTAAAAAATGCTGAAATGATTTTACCTAACAGCTCTGTAATACAGTGTTGTTGTTTTTTAAAAAAACAAGTGTTCAGTCCCACACGAGATTTTAGAAATGGGAAAAAAAAATTTCATGTTTTTCTTGTGAAACTCTTGAAAGCTCATAGTTCCTGGCCTTCAGTTATCTGAAGTTATAATGCAGGTAGCCTTTCAGAATTATTACCTGCAACCAGGTCCATCACTTATGATAGTGACATAATGAGTAAGATTTGTTTTACCAAGAACTTGATTAAATTATATTAAGACCTTTTCAAAATTTTATATATCTAAAACTATGTACTCTACATACATATACATACATGTGTGTGTGTATAAAATCAGTTTCGCTATTTCATTTATTTGTTAGAGTCATAGCCTTTCCATATAGGATTTCCAGAAGCCACATGAAGCATTTTTGGCTGCTTTTGCCACAATATTAACTCTGTGAGGAACGTTATGATGACTGAAGTCACACTGGAAGTTTAATTGTTGTAGATAATTCCATCATTCCTTCTGGGTTCATTAAGGTCACATAAATAGGAATAAAAGCCATCCTAAAAGCAAAAACAAGCAAAATACCTCTTTATGCTGCCTGACATGGTATAGAAATGAAAGAAAATGACCTTGATGGAGATAGGCAGAAAGTTGTTGCCTAGGGCAAAAGGGGTTGAAGTCCAGATTGGCCATATAACATTTGGAAGCAGCTCATGCAGACACTCCCCTAATTCACTGAAATATAAGGAGGAGGAGGAGGTACAGCATAATCACTTTGCAATATTTTGTTATTTATAGTCAATCTCAATAAAAGTGGTTTTAGCTTTCTGGTGGAATTGATTTCTGGGACTGGTCTACCAAGAGAGTCTGACATATGATAATTAGAGAAATGAGGGGTAGAGCTTAAACCTTTACTGACTTTTATGTTCTGAAGCTCAAGTACTTTGGCCACATAATGCGCAGGGAGGACTCATTAGAAAAAGCTGTGATGCTGGGAAGGATTGAAGGGAAGAGGAGAAGGGAACGGCAGAGGATGAGATGGATAGATAGCATAGTCGGTGTGATGGGCGTGGGCTGGGGAAGACTCCGAGAGGCAGTGCAGGACAGGGAGGCCTGGCATATCAAAATATGCAAAATAATAAGTCATTATTAGTTTATTTTTAGTATCTTAGACATATAATAGCTGAAATAACTTAGGTTGTCATACCTGACAGAAGTATCAACCCCAGGCTTGATTACTTTATGCATGGGTAATTATGAGGAGGCTATAGCATGCCCACATAACACTTTTTTGCTCTGAGAACTTCACAGGTTGCCAGAACTTCACAAGTTGCCATAAAACCCTTCATGACACAATGTCTAATTATTTGAGGGGGTGCTATTTCTGTCCATCCTGCACAGTTGGAACAGTTGGCATACTCTGGTGTCCTCAATTACATAACATGACTTGATGGGACCAAGAAAGCAAGCCTTCTATCATGATTCCTGTTCTCTGGAACACCATTCCATCTGAGATTTATATCGTACATCCTCCACCCCGGTCCTTTTTAAGGCCAAACCTGGCTCCATCCATAGGCCATGCCTTAGCATAGTAAAGAACCTCTTGTGGGATGCTTCCACTTTTTACTGATTGTCAATTTTCTTTGGATTTCCTTTTGGATTATATATTCTTTATGTTCACTGTGTTTTATTGTTGCATTTTTAAGCTGTCAAGAGTCATATAGATTGGAACAGCCTAAAAATCTAATAAATACATAAATTTTGCCAAATGTTTAAGATAGTATATCTAACTTCTAAGAATTTACCATATTCTCTAGTTTATAAAACATTCACAATGAAATTCATTATGGAATTATTTGGAATAATTTTTCTTTAAGAAAGTTACCCAACATTGACAATGCTTTCTTATTTTAATGATTAAAAATATTTATGGAACTTTGCCATTCCTTCCCCATCTACAAATGCAATCTTACATAACGTCTATTCAGAAGTCAGCCCAATTTAATTCTATGGTATTTGCTACCAGATCAGTGGGGATAGCATAAATAGGCAATTTATTTCCCTCCAGATATTCCTGAATTCCCAACATGATGAAGGGGTTAGTACATAGTTTCTCCATCATGCCACTGTCGTTTCATTATATGTCCAAGAAGGACAACACCAACTATTTTAGCTCCACTTAATTGCTAGACAACTTTGAAGCAGAGCTGCTAATTGAGTCTGTACCCCAAATGACCCCTGTCATTATGATCTCAGCCACTCTACTTCCATTTCTGTCCAAATGATCACCAAACCACTGTAATGACACCATGACAGTCCAATATTTTGACCCTGCTGGCCTCAGTTTTTAAACACTGTAAGGATGGCAAATTGATCTCCCCTTAGCAGGGATGGAAAATTACCAGACCCTCTATGTAAAAAAGGCTGATGTTTTGCCATTTGGAAGAAAAATACAAACTGGAAAAATGAAGCATTTATAAATAAAGATGGGGGATCATATTTTTAGCTATCCCTGAAACATACACCCCCAAAAAGTTGAAGTAGTTAGGATCCTCTCCTTTTTTTAAATCTGATGCACCCTAGCCTTGTAAGAATACCAGAGATAGTGATATCCCAGATGGACAAAGGGACAGAATGATAAAAGCAGTAGGTAACCCTGAAATGAAAGACCTGCTCCCTATGGATGTCCATTGTGATGGAGGGAATTGTGTTTAAGGCACAGTGCTTTCTGCATTCTGACACAAGCAGTAAGCTCTTGCAGACTCTCATGGCCAGGGATGTCTCCAGCAGCAAATTGAGGATTTTTGTGGTGTGTGGTAGACCATAATAATGTTTAGTTTATAGACTGGTCAATTTGTGAATGTATGTAATGAGAAAAACAATGTGGTTTTGCTAGTGTTGTTATTGATCTACATTGGATATATATTTAAGATTCATCCATATAAACACCAGCTGGGCTATTCTGAGGTTTGAAGTCCACTCGTCTCAAAGTTGTCAAGATTGAGAAACACTGGTCTAAGCAAACAAAAGAAAAACAGGAAATTTGGAGAGAGATAAAATTATCCAAAATTAAGTGAACAGCAGAATTAAACTGAAAAATAAAGATGCCACCATGTGATAAATGTAAGCTTTCCTTGAAGTGCTTCCTCCAATCAAGGCCTCCAAGCAAGTCTCAGAGAATTTAAAAATGCACATTTACATTCCCCCTGAATTCCATCCCTCTGCCTCTCATTGAAGAGACAGTAGTGGTGTTTTCAGAATATTTAACACAAATCGCTTCACCCCAAAGTTAAGAGCGCCCAGTAACAGCTAACTAGCAGGCCATCCAAAATTAAGATGACCCTTAATCCATTATAATTATCATTTAGCTTTCAGGGAATGGAGTACATCAATCCTTTGGGCGAATTGCTAGTATTTTCTTATCCTCCAAAATAGCTGCAAAATTGGATTTGGAATTTTTTTCCTTCCATTTTAAATGAACTATATCTTGCTATGTTGTCCAAGCTGTATTTTATCTTAATCATTAAGACAATAAGCCAATTTCAAATTCTAAAACTAGCTTGTTTTACTTAGCCATGTTTGAGTAACACATTGAACCAAAAGCTACCAAGTATTTACAGCCCATGCTGGAAAAACAGACGAGATGAAGACGTATTAAATCCCACTATTCTAACTGAGGTTTACATTACATTCAAGAGCAGCCACTGTCTTATATTAAAAGCTGTAATGATACATCATCTAACCAAATCCTGAAGAAATTTTTTCAGACTGAGGTCATTCTCCAATACAGCATCTAACCCACTAATAGTACTGTTTACCCATTTATTCAAAATTAAATACCAGCTGTTTTGAGTAATTCTAAGTAATTTACAAGCACTGTGTTGTAATTCTTTTTTTGAGACAACACAGAAAGCTTTTTACTGAAGTTTGAAACAATGATTATACTCTAACATGGATAACCCATTGTTTGCTAGAATTCTCTTAGATACATTTGTGGAAAAATATGTCTGTTAAATAAAATCATTTGGGGAGGAGATCACTGCAAAACTGTGCATTTTTAAGAAGACCAAGTTAAAAAGATCAGTTCTGTGTTATACCCAAGAAAAAATAAGATGTGCAACAGTCTTAACTAAATAAGATTTTACAGACATCATTGTCACTTTTATTGCCATAACATGAAGGTTTTTTTATTAAAAAAATCAAATGAGATTTTTCAGTGCTTTCCCCCCTAAAAAAAATCTTTTATGGTAAGGCTACCTGACAGTGATGTACTACTGTGGTTTTATATTACCCTCATTGTTCTGAGCTTTGAAATTCTTAAGGCTAAGCTGACATGTGCTCAAGATATGAAATCCAGTTCATTTTTTGTGTGCATTACCACACATCAAAGCTGCAGCATAATGAACAAACCATGTGGGTTTATGAAACAGATTAAATTACTCAAGCATATATTAGTCTGTTTCTTTAGTTTAAAACTCTAAGTCTTCTGAAATGATTGCTGTTGGATAGAGATGGGAACAGGTCCCATGATCCAAATGGAGGGAGATAAACATACAACATTAAACTTGTTGGAATGAATCCTTCACAATGCATTCCTTTGCCTTGGCTAATTAATAATGTTCGTAGAGCATATCTGGGCTATGTTGTTAAACATTAGCAATATGGGTCTGTAAATTTCTCAAGATGCCCTGGATTAAACCAATGAATCTTAGAAATAGCACCAAAATGCTTAGTGAGCAGCCTTCTTTTGGTTTCAGTTTCATTAGCTCCAAATTATGGTATATTTCAATTCCTCTTAATCTTATATACTGTATCTGCTTGAGCCTCCATTCAGTTTTTTTGTTTGGTTATTGTTTGCCACTCCTAGTTTGATAAACTAGTATTATTTAATATTTTTCATTCCTTTTACTTTTCCCTAAATAATCCCTTTTGCCCTTCAATTCCCCTACTATATTTTCTTTCCTCAAGATGGTGACCTATAATCAGGGAATTACATGCATCTAAATCATATCCATCTGGTGGCTCAGGGCCCAGACTGAATTCCCCAAGTAATTTTTCTGATATTTGCTCACTTTACAAAATCTTACATCTCTATCAAGATATAAAAGGAAACTTCACTTTTAGCTCCAGTCCTTGGCCCTTCCTTGAACATTTTTTGTTTCTGTGTGCTCTTGAGTCACCCAGCTGGCTTTGTGCCTAAGACAGGATTAGAACTCACAGTCTCCTAGAGTTTAGCCTGGTGCCTTAACTATTATATGAAACTGGCTCCCTCCTCTATGACTAACTTTGAAAAAAAGATCACATCTATACAAATATTGATGTACTTGGGTCCATATGCAGGGAGAGAGAAGAGAGATTGTGAGAAGTAGGAGAAAAGTGGGAGGAGAGGAAGATGACAAGAATGAGGGAGGTAGGGAGTGAACGTAGCAGAAAGTAAGTGGTTAGCTCTCTGCCTTTTTCTAAATGTATCCTTTTTTTAGTTTCAGTCTCACCAATTCCCACTTCTGACTGTGTATTGTTGCACGTGCTGGTATAAGATTCCCATAATATTTCCTCCAAGGAATTACACCCCAGGATATGACAGACATTATTCTACCTCTTGTCTACAAGAACTGTTTGGGACCACTTTATAGATAAGACTATACATACTGTATTTTAAAATGTAAGGTTGGAAATGTCACAGTAGTTGTATGGTGAGTTGCTAAAATAATATTTGCTCTGTGTAATATATTATTTTAATTTCTGAGAAGTACTGATTCAGCAGTATTGTGAAGAGAAAATATGAGAGGGGAACCAGGTCTTTTCTGATAAGCATAGTACTAGATTTTGAAGTGCGGGTTAAATGCTATCAGAAAGTCAAATGGGATTTGTTGAGGGAATAGGTTTCCCATCTCCTGTAATTACAAGTGCTTATAATAGTTGGAGAACAGGGACAAATACTGCTTACATGCTGGCTCTGTTATCAATTCAAGCGCAGCTGAACAGAAAGTAATCCTGGATTTCAATTCTAGAATTTCTTCCTTGCAGATTAAGCCAGTGTAAGATGTGAATAATGCCTAAGACAGCTCTGGAAGTGCGTAGTATTAGCATACACGATGGCTGTTTTTGTTAGATCATATCAATCAAGCTTTTTAACAACTAAGTTAACAAGTTACTAGAAAAGCCTAGTATACGTTAGGTTGGGCTTCGGCCCCTGATGGCTAGGCTGTGATAATGGCAACTTCAGACCAAGAGCCATGAAAGAAGCGGGGGTGGTTGTAGGGGGCCTGCCGTTCCGGGCCCCGAACTTTGCCAGCTTCTCTATAGCAGTAGGAAGTACAGAAGTGACACCCATCCTGCTCACTCAACCAACCACTTGTCTCACATTCCTCTTTCCAAATGGAAATCTTAGCAACTTCAGTTATGCCACCACATTACTCTTGGGGCGGTAGATAGGAGGAAATAGGGCTGCTGGGTGGTATGGTAGGGAAAGGGAGGAAGTGACTCAATGAATGACATCAGAGGAGCACAGGCAGTATTTTATTTTTAAATGTTGCTTACTTGCTGAATGCAAATGCTTTTCTTAAACAGAAAAGAGTTTAATATTCAAACCTTGCACAAACAGGCCAAAGGTGTTGCTTAACAAAAGTAGTATTTTATTTTAAAAACTATCATTGTTCCCTATATTGAAATAGAAGTCCACAAAAAACCTCATGAAAAGTAGAGTTAGTTCCTCATATTCTACAGAGAGAAGAAGGTTAATCAAGAGCCCGAGAAAAAGATGCTTCGAAAAGACGTCCTTATGACTTCTAAATGCCCCACAATATTAAGGAACCTAACTATGATAGTGGGAGAGTCAATGTTATGTAATGATTAAGGTGTTGGACTAGGAATGGGGAGAGCCAAGTTCTAATCCTCCTTAGGCAGAGAAGTTGGCTGGGTGACTTGGGGCCAATTGTTTGTTGAATGCCATAGGCTGGAAGGTCGAAAACATCTATTTACCCATCTGCACTGAACCTGCATCGTAGATTGTAGTCATTTAATTTCAATATAAAGGCCTTAGGCCTTCGTCCTGTAGTGGATTGATTCAGGATGATGATAGATGTTATCACGTTTATTATGTGGATGACTTGATATTTTTGACTCTAGTGACCTCATACTTAGATTTTCTCCATGAAGAGCTATCCTTACTCTGTTGTTTCAGGTCTCCCAGTGATGCCTCCATGTCACTGCAACTGAATCCATCCATTTTGATGTTTGTCTTTCTTTCCTTCCACATTTCCCAGAAATAAAGTTAGGCCTCCACAAAATGTGCCTGAAGTAGGATAATCTGAGCCTATTCAGTTGTGCCTTGAGTATGAACTCCAGGTTGATTTGCTCAATCATCCATTTCTTTATTGTTATTTGGGGGGTTGTCTCTGGTATTCTCAGGAGTCAAAACAAATTTAAATTATTCCAAGCAATGAAGAGCTTCTTTATCCATACATTTCTCCTTCAGACAGGTAAAGCAAAAATTGCAGAAAATTGCTTTCTCTCTCTCTCTCTCTCTGTAGGTGAAGGTGTGTGTGTTATGTTTATTTTATACTGCAGCACAGTCTGCCCTTTATGGTGAATGACAGTTTCAGTAAGCAGGTCAGCAGGATGTTTCCAGAGAGTGAAATAGCTAAAAAATATGCACATGGCAAGTGGATGGATGGATGGATGGACGGACGGACGGACGGACAAAAGAAGAGGCCAGAAGGTAGCCCCCAAAAGCAGCTGCTGTTGTACCACAGGTGTGAACCTTCGATTAAAAATAATCATATTTTTCTGTCAACAGTAATAAAATTCAAAAATCCAGACATGACAGGTCCTGTAAGTGTTTCAGAAAGCTGAGAGGAACAACAAACTGGTACTGTTCAAAGGTCTGACAAGGGATATGAACCCAGAACAGTGATATTTGAAACAAAGACTGACAGTTTTCCAAGACAGATGTTTGTGCTGAAAATGTATGCCACCAAGTTGAGAATCTGACACAAGCCTTTAAGAAGGCTAAGTTGTTTAAATAAAATATTTTTGGGTGCAAGTAAGCAGGAGCTAACTCAGATAAATGGCATCATGGAAAGGCCTTTCCATTCAAAACAAAATGGACTTAATGGAAGAGGGGATTTTAGTTTCATCTTTCCTGTTTTTAAGGAACGTGAATGAATATGCAGGATATCCCCCAAATTGGAAAATGTCATTTTATGTAGTGAGCAGAGACAAGCTGAAGAAATATCTGGGGAATGTATTAAAAGTAAACTTATCACCCACACCCTCAAACACACTCTTTTTTAAAAAAAGAAGCAGATGAGAAAAAATTCTCCATCTGACTGCCTTTTGACATCTATTCCACCCTCATAACTTCATTCCAACTATGTAATAAAAAGTCCCACTAAAATCATATCACAATTCTTTTGTGACTCAAGTGTCTTCAGTGATTCCTCCGCTGAAAACTCTCAAGTGGAGAGAGATGGAATTTAATCAAGAGCACTTAAGAGATTGTTATAAAAGTGAAAGTGATTTTATGATTAGTTCAAGTGATGCAGCATGGCAATTCCAGAAGCGGGATTTGCAAGATGTAAAGATTTGGGGTGGGGTGGGGGATAGCACACTTCATGTTGTGTCTGCTTTGCTCCCCGCTCCTCCTTCCTCTATTTCTTACCCTGTTGTGTGTAACATGCTGTGGACTGGTAAAGAAAGGACAGAAACGAACAGGTTGCTGTTCTTCGAGAATGCCATGCCTTTTCCTTGTTAGAAAAATGTTCTCCTTCCCCAACCTCAGTTTTGTATGAGGCCTGTCACAAATATATAAGCCTCAGGACTATCCTCAAATTGGTTTGCTTACTTACTAGCAGAATTGTTTCAAGAAATCTTCCCATTATAATCATGGTTAGCTTCCTCATTCATAAACAACTCCATTACTATCTTGCCTAACCGGACAAGTAGCTGCAACTGCTGTTTCAGCCTTCATAATGGCTTTTGGCAAGGGGAGAAAAACCTAAAAATATTCCAAGTTAATGAGCCTTATGATGGCCATCTTTGCAAGGGCCTTTTCAGAACACCTGAATGTGTTTTTTCCTGAATGTCATCAGATGCAGGAAAAGTGCTGACAGACGCAGGAAAATTCCCAAGTATAAGCTATTCAGACTGGGTTGAACCATGACAGTAACTGGCCTAATACTGACCAGAAGAGGATATGTCCAACTACGATGCATACAGATCACACTCATATAATCATCTCTAACTCAATAAAATACCAAATTTAGAGCATGTTGTGCTGCACAAATGGTGCCGGATACTGCTTTTCACAAATAAAGTTCTTCTTTCCTTCTTCTTCTCCACTGTGGACCAAAGGCTGACAGATGCAAACTTTTTATTAACGTCCTTAATGAATAAATCGCTTTAAAGCTGAAGCATCTGCCTCTAGATATTTTTGAAGTGTTTGACTGTACTCAAATATTGCAAAAATACAGAGAAATTCATGCAAAAGAGAAGTTCTGCAAAAATACAGAGAAATTCATGAATTGTGGAATTCAAAATGGTGGCGAAAACCATGTGGTCAAAGATGATGATGATGATCAGCTGTTCAGTCATGTCCGACTATAAGCAATCCTATGGGCCAAATCTCGCTACACTTTTCGATTCAGTGCCACTTCTTTCAGTTGCAATATGCTCCAGCCCGTATCTTCTTTGATGGAATCTAACCACCTTGATCTTTGGCAACCTGGTTTTCTCTTGCTGCTAACCAAGCATAATATATTTTTCTAATGAACATGATCGCATGACGTAGCCAAACTTAGTGTCAGTTTCATTATTTGCTGCCAAGGGATGCATCTGGTTTAGTATGTTCTAGCACTTGCTCGTTTGTCACCTTTGCTGTCCATGAAATGCACAATTTCCACCAACACCACAGCTCAAACGAGTCAATTTTCCTTTTGTCTTGCTTTTTAATTGACCAACTTTCACAACCATAGGAAAAATGATTGCTTGACCTAATCTGCATTTGGTTGCTAAACTAATGTTCTTGTTTTTCCACACTCGGTTCATGCTTAACATTGCCATATGGCCTAATGAAATTTGCCACTTTATTTCTGGACTGCATTCACCACTGTGAGTAATCAGTGACCCCAGAAAAGTGAATTCCTCTCCACATTCAAATTTCACATTATCAACCACTGTACTGATGGCTTCATTCTGTGCAGTCTACAAGATCTTCGTCTTTTTGATGTTCAGGAGGAAGCCGAACTTCTCACTCTCTTCTTTGATTCTTTGGATCAATTGCCTTAGACCATCTTGGGTTTCTGAGAGGAGGGTTGTGTGATCAGCATATTGAAGGTTGTTGATGGTTCTTCCTCCAATCTTTATCCCAGTTTTTGATCTTTCCAGATCTATCTTCTGATTATTTCAGCATACAAGTTGAACAGAAAAGGGGAGAGAATACATCCTTGTTGAACTCCTTTCTCAGCCTTGAACCAATCAGTGTCCCCCTATGGTATTTTTACAGCAGGGATGGTATCAATACCTGGTGCTTTGCTGCCTTGCAAGTGGCTTAGCGCCCATACTACTTTTTCCTCAAGAATGGCTGGTTCAATTTCAATTTCTGTCTTATTTTCCACATTATCCTGAGGTGGTTCAGTCCCACTGCTTTTGGTGTAAAGCTCTTTAGTGTATTCTTGCCATCTGTTCTTGATGTTTTGTTGATCAGACAGTTCTTTCCCTTGTTTTTATTACTGCTTTGTGTGCACTAAAAGCTGTTCAAATTCATTTAACTTGAGCAAATGCGTTCCTGATATAACCCTTCATGTAATCTTCTAGCTGTGAGCATCTCCAATCCCAATACATTTCATTGTCTTTTCTGGCTGCCCTCTGAAAATCTGTGTTCAGTTTCCTTGCTTTCTCCCTTTCACCTGCTGCTTTGGCTCTTTTTCTCTGATCAGCTATACTAATTATTTCATCTGAAAGCTACCTGGATCTTTCCTGTGACTTCTTGTATAGTGTGTGTTTAACAGCGGCTTCAATAATGTTTGATTGAATGTCCTGCCATAGTTCATCAGACAAATTTTCAGCTGTTTCCAACAGTTCAAACCTATTCTTTAACTCAACTGTATATAGGGATGAAAATTTGGTGGTGTTAAACTTCTTAGGTGTTTCTGTCTTCTTGGTGGTACATAATTTCACTTTGATTTTGGCCATGAATAATTCATGATCATAGCCACAATCGGCACCTGGATATGTCTTCACTGCCCAGATTAAACTAGCCCAACAATGACTGCAAAGAACGTAATCTATTGAATTTCTGTGTAGCCCATAGGGTGAAGTCCATGTGTACAAGCAATGTTTATGCTGTTTGAAGCAGGTATTCATAACTCAAAAATAATGTTCATGGCAGAATTGTATCAAATGATCTCCTGCATCATTTCTGTCCCCTAGTCCAAAATCAGCAGTAATGCCTGCCTCCATTTGAGTGCCCATTTTTGTGTTGAAATCACCCATTATGTAAACAGTGTCTTTTCTTGGCACTTGTTCAAGGGTTTTTTGGATGCTGGCATACAAACCCTCTATTTCTGGTTCTGCTGCATCAGTTGTTAGAGTGTAGACTTGAACAACTGTAATATTAAGAACTTTAACATGAATTTTAATGATCATTATACAATCACTTACTCTTGAAAAGCTCACCACAGCTTGGGGCAGTTTCTTATTTGTGATGAAGGCCACTCCATTCCTTTTCATGGTTTCATGTCCTGAGTAATAGATGTTGGTTTCCTCAGACTGGAAATAACCATCATATGTACAATGTAATTCACTAATGCCAAGGAGGTTGATTTTCAACCTATTTCCCATTTGACGATGTCCAATTTGCCTTGGCTCTTTCTTCTGACATTCCAAGTTGCCACTCAGTACATCTTTGTGCAGCACAGACCCTTGCTTTTGCCAATGGCATCATCAACACCTGAGGTTCCTGATGGGTTTGCCCAAGGGACATCATAAAAAACAGGCTACTTACTGAGGGTCCTTGTTCTTCCCCAGTTGCACATTGGATATCTTCTGATTTGGGGTTCTCACTATGAGACACCATATTAAAATTGTTTGGGAACTGTTCCACAAGATTTTCTTGGCGAGTTTTTACAAGGTAGGTTGTAATCAATCCTCCCCATTTCTCCAGGCTTGGAACCTGCATACACACATGATGAAAAGTATCCATGGCTGGGTTATGTGATCAAAGCCCCACCTGTTTTACATATAACACATGATTGTGGTTGTTGACTTTTTTGACCCCATGCTGAGATCCTTGAGGTAAATTTGTAAGTCCTGGTATTTGGCTTAAAACAGCAACGGTGAAGTTTCTGGCTTGGTGTGTCAAAAATTCAGAAAATGCCGAATCTGATTTTGCTGGCATGTCACATAGACAATACCTCCTCCCCCTGAATAAAAGAGAAACAGTTCTCTACCCCCTCCCACATCTTGTTGTTGTTGTTCAGTCGTGCAATCGTGTCTGACTCTTCGCGACCCCATGGACTGCACTATGCGAGGCCCCCCTGTCTTGCACTGCCTCCCGGAGTCTTCCCAAGCTCACGCCCATCACACTGACCATGCTATCTATCCATCTCATCCTCTGCCATCCCCTTCTCCTCTTCCCTTCAAGCCTTCCCAGCATCACAGTCTTTTCTAATGAGTCCGCCCTGTGCATTATGTGCCCAAAGTACTTGAGCTTCAGCTTCAGTATCTGTCCCTCCAATGAGCAATCAGGTTTGATTTGCTGTAGGATTGACTGGTTTGATCTCCT
>JANHZU010006655.1:0-10283 GCA_032468055.1 Acrochordus granulatus | reverse complement strand
CAGAAACTTGCTGATTCAGGGGACGTCTCATTTATTTCCATTTTAGTTTACCTTTTTTAAAATGGAAATATTAACACCCTATCTCATAACCTTATTTTGAAGATAAATATAGCATACCTTGAAAAGTGTTGCGAAAATAAGAAATAACTAAATAAGTTTCTAGGAAAAAAGACCCAAGTACAGTGATTTAGCCAATCCTTTCACTGAGCTATAGGAAAGAGAAAAGCATTCTTCCATCTGTAGTTATTCATATGGGGATTTTTTTTTTTCATATTACAGATAAGCAACAGAACTTCAGGAGAAAGTTAGGGTTGAAATTAATTTTTGCATCTAATTCTTTTGCTGAATGTTGGTGATCAGTGATAGGGAGGGTAGCACAGAGAGAAAGACTACTTAGTTTCCAGGACTAATATATTCAGTGTGGTAAGTGTATATCAGTGATTAAAATGTGTTTTTAGAAGCACGTGTTATCTCATTTAGCCAGAATATCAGAGAAATGATGTGCACTTGGATTTAGCTCAATTATAATCAACAATTCAAGAGTTCAGATAATTGCATGCAACTAAACATCTGTAAAAAGAAGATGCTGGCATGCTGCCAGATTTATTGGAAAACCCCTACAATAATCTTTCACAACTTAAAGCTTACCTAGGTCTTCAAGGCAAATGCAGGCTTATTTTATACAGTTACAGTATATACATTTTACAGAAACTTTCATACACATTTGCTGCATACATCTACCCCAATATTTGGTTGGCCCAATCAAGTAAAGAAAGCATACTTTTTGGTGATCTCCAAAGTCTCCCTGAAGTTTTAATTGGCATGAGGCGACTTGGGACATGGCCTTCCTTTTAAAAAGACATGCTCACTTACCCTAAGAAAGAACTAAGATTTATTGAAATATAGAGGGTGAAAGAAGTGGATTCTTCCTTAGCTAACATTTTTGCAACAGTTATCCACATCTTTCTTACAATTCTTAGCTACTGCAACATATTTTCCATGGGGCTATTCTTGAAAAATGTTTGGAAATTGCAAGTGGTGCAAAGTATGATGGATAAGCTACTTGACTGGTGCATCTTCCAGGGATAATACACTTTCCTTTACTGAAAGACTTTCATTTAGTTTCAGTTGGTTTCTGGACAGAATTTGAAATGTTGATACAGATCTTTACACAGTACTTTTAATTTTTATCATATTAAAGCTGATTAGCTTTGTGCATCTCTATATGTGGAACAGAACATCATAAAGGAAATCATTCAGGGAGCTTTTTTTCAAATGGGAAGAGTGTGATAGCCAGAGCCTGATGAAAAGATATGCAATGGAAAACATCACCAGCAATAGCACCTCCAACAAGAAATGATTCTGAAATACATCACCAAACAAAAATGTTCACATACCTTGAAAACATAGTAGAAAAGCAGAATCCTTTTCCACAGACAAAAAAAAAGTTTAGAAAATTACAAGGCAGAGTTTGGCACAGCAATATTTAAAACTGTTATGTGTAACTAAGTTTACACTTAGAAAGGGTACGTTTTGGTACTGGGATTTTAACTGTTGTAACCAAATGAATTGGTTTAAAATTCATGAAGAACATGGATCTAAGTAGGTAAATATTCATAGGTTCTCTTGCAGGAGCCTCAGTCTTCAATGACCTGTGGCTACTGAAAGTTGAGCTAATCTCAAGGACATTATTTACCTGCTGACTGGTGAGGTTTGTTAAAATTAACTTCTAGCAATTGGTCATATAATGAAAGTTTGTTTCCTTAACCATTTCATCTGAATACCTGAGTGATTAGGTGCCCAATCCGCCACCTGGACTATAGTAACAGGCATTTCCTTCTATATTACTGGCTTTTGCACCTGGAAGATAACTTTTGACCTTGTTGACTGCCTTTTTTAACAAAGGCCATATTATGTACAACTTCAAAGAATTAAAAATATTAAAAGTTGCCCATTACCACCTCACTGTATTTTCTTCCTGTTTTCCTTTCAATCTCATAAACAGTTGGCATTCACACATAGCATTTGATGCTCTTTTGCTCTTGCTCACAGCAACCTTGTCTTGATTGCCATTGAGTCAAAACAGGAACTATATTTGATTTTTGTGTGTATTACAAAAAATTATGCACCCCCATTTCTAATCCCACTTCCTCCTCCTTTGCCACTTGCCCACAGGCCAGTTACACTGATGTATTACTTCTCTTTTATCTATAGCTTTCCCCACCTCCACTACTTTACCATTACCACAGGCTGTAAGCACTACAAATACTTTTCAAAATAAATAGCCAAAGCAATTAACAACCTCTCAGCTTCTTTCAGAGCCAAGTGGGAGACATGCTTTAATTACTATATATTCTGTTTTCCTTTGCATGGATAAGCATGTGTGGGTTGCTATGTGTTCCAAAGGTCTTTGAAGAATTGCAGGAAAAGTAGAAGGATCAAAGAGTGAGTGCTTCTCTATAGAGGTGGAGAAGGGGGTGTCCTTTCTACTGAAGAAAAACATTGAACTTTCCATCAGCTCCTGGTGAACTGTTGGAATGATGTCCTGGCCCCGCTGTTACAAAGCTTATGTCTCTCCTCTATTAGATTTTCATTACATTAATCTGATCTCAGTGTCGTGGATTGCTAGGGTAGGAGGCTGCACTTTGATGTCTCTTCCACAAACCTTCCTGGTCACCACACCCACTTCCTTGCTGCTCTGAGTGCTGGGGTTCCTCCACCAAGAGCTAAGTTGTGCTTCATTCCTTTCCAATCTCATGAAGTTGCTGGAGAAGAGGAAGCCAAAAGAAACAGCCACTGCAAACAGAAACAGCTGTAACAATTTTACATGGCATGGTTCTGATTTCCTTGATTTCTAGGTCTTCCCCTACACACACACGACTTCTCTCTTCTTTTCTCCCATTTTTAGGGACTGGCAACTATTGAGGGTGGAAAGGAAGCTGATTTCCAAATTTTTGGTTACTACCCAACTGTAGGAATTGGCTTTAGTTTATTGCAGGTGGTGCAGAATCCCAAGAAAAAGTACATTGAGAGGGGAAAAAAGCAAAAGGGAGAGGCAAGGGGAAAAAAGGAAAAAGTGATGCTGCAGAATGAAAAAGGATCCCCAAATGCAGGTGCAAAAAAAATGGGAATTTATGGGCTCCGCTTTTCAAATCTTTTAACTTTTGTTTTTTCTCTGAAAAATCATACACTAGACTGCAGCTTTTTTTTAAACTAAATACCACTAACATTAACACAACCTAAGAAACACTTGGTTGGGCAGCTTACAAGTTACACCCTTGTTGGAGATCAGCAGCTAAGACAGTCTTGAATTGCAGCAAGTTCTAAAGGCAGAAAGAGGAAGTTGATTGTCGGGAGAATTAGAATAGCAACAAGCCAAAATCCAACTGCAAGATATACTTGTGATTCTTCTTCATTTCCCACCTGAATGGCCATAAACCTGATTTCTCAATATTATTAACTATTTGGCTCTTTTAAAAAAAAATCAAGATGATCACCACAATTGTAGGATTGCAGTGACCACCTTGACTTTTGTTGCTCCCTCCTGCTTCTAAATATATGTTTCGCTATATATAACTCAACACTGAATTTTAAACTGATGGCACTAAACAATTTTGTCTCAAGTTACTCCTAGGGGAGACTCTTCCATTTTTATGACCTGGCAGCTGTTGCAGACTCTGTTTTTTCAGGTTAGCATGAAATCTCCTGCATTTTCCAACGTATCAGTGCAGACACAGAGGTGTTACATGCACACATATTTTGAATTTCTCAGGCCCAGCAAATAAGGTAGATTTGCAGGGGGGGCATGTTGCCAAAAAGGAAGAAAGGTCGTCATCAAATGGTAAACTGTAATGCAAGCATCTGAAAAGAGCTTAATTAGGAAAGGCTGGGTAAAAAGAAACCAAAACAAGCGCAAATGCTTTGTAACAAACTCCTAAGTGTTTGGAGGCACCAGATCAAAGGAAATGATGTATTATAATGAATCACTACTTTTGATAGCCCTCACCTGTCCTTTTGATTGGACATTAGCAAGCCCAGCAGTGCCCTCAGTAGAATACTGAAAAAACAATCCAAAATCTTAGATCAAATTTGAAAACTCTTAAGAAATCTCACAAGATACTGGTGGTCTACCATAAGATCTCTGCTATTTTATTCTCCTTTTGCACTGAGGCTATCATGCTATGGTACCCACGACCACACAAAATAAGTACCCACAGCCACACACAAAAAAAAAGTTTTGTTGGTCTCTGATTTGGCACATCACTTTGAAAATGGCTATTTAAATTATCATGAATACTGAATTTCAACACAGCTAATGGGATTCTTTGGCAAAGTCCAGTTACCAGTCCACATTTCATGTGGAATAGGATTATTTTTCCAGATGCCTCCTTTTTCCATAAAGGGGAACTGATAGAACAAACAGACAATTATAAAGTGGAGCAGTATTTATAACTACTGTTAATGGCACAGGTCCTTACTGTTGTCCGTATCTCCAAACAGCTTTATTCTAAATGGCAGCTGATAAGGGAGTTATCCCCAGACATTTTTTCATTCATCCTTCTTTCAATTTGTGTCGCTAATTTCAGATCCTTTCCTCTACTCAGTTTAGCTTCTCATTCTTACTGCATGCCTAGTACCAGATGTAATGAGACTATTTGCAATTCTGCAATTAAGGGACCACGAAATAAATGAGGAATTATACTAAGCATCAAAAGAGGGCTATACTCAGATTGAAGTGTGGTGTCTCAACACACAGTCAGAAGCACAACCAGCTTAAAGCAACTGCTTTGTGTAAACTTAAATCAGGGCAAAGCTTTAGTACTGCAAAAACATCTGATCCAACATTCCATTTTGGAAAGATTTCTCATAAATACTGCAAAATTCTTTTGTGGCTTAGAGTCAATTAAATAAACAGCACACATTCCTCTCCACTTGGTTTGCTAAGATAGCTGTATCCAGACCATTAGGTTCATTATAGCATACTAAGCTTTGCTGTGGTAGATGCTGTATTTAATCATGAAATACACTAGAGACAAAATACTGCCTCTAGTTCTGGGCTACAAAAAAAATAGTTACTAGATGGAAGCAAAAAAGATACAGGAAACCTTGCAGAGTCATCTCGTGGATTCTAGGTTTTTGCAATACAAATAGGGTAACCATACACCAGTGTTTCTCAACCTTGGTAACTCTAGGATCTGTGGACTTTAACTTCCAGAATCCTCTAGCCACACTCCCCTTGCTGGCTGAGGAATTTGGGAGTTGAAGTCCACACATCTTAAAGGTGCCAAGGCTTCGAAACACTGCCTTAGATTGGAAGTTATGACATCAAGCAGCAAGCAGCTAGCCAACAACATGGCCTGCCACATTTGTTAAGATCCAGACTCATGTCAAATGCAAAGATTAGCATCCTCTTCCTGGCATTTGTAATTATTTATCTCCTGTAAAAGCAGACACACCTTTGAATGACCCATGTGCAGTTGTCTGAAAACAAGATAATAAAAGGAACTCCTCCAGAGAAGCGATGCTTGCATAGCAGATGTCTTTACTGTGTAACAATCAGTTTGGAAAAAACAGTTCAAACAGTCAAATTCAAATCTGCAAATTTTATGTTTAATGTTATTCCTGCACAATTGATGTTGTAACTACAACATTGTAGGATGTAGAACAAAAGGAGCTCTACATTGAACTATTTATAGTTTAAACAGCTGAGCAGTGAGATGAATATTTTCCGTATTTACAGCTTTATATTTATATATAAATGACATAAACATTTAAACAACCTGATTGAGCTATCCATTAATCCAAAAGAAGAGAATATTTGTAGTGTAGGGTTGAACTGTGGAGTTCTTGGTGCTGAGCTTGGTTTTTTCCTGCTCACATTTCATTACAGTAAATTGTGACACTGATGATGGTACCTTGTTTGGTAATTAAATGTCTATAGGAAAACAATCAAGTTCAGCAAAAAGGACTCCACTATCCTTAGAGGATTTTTTTTGCCTCTGCTGAGTTTTCCAAAATAAAATGGCATCTTGATGCAAGTTATAAGTTTGACACCAAAAAAGCTCCTTGATTTTTTCAACTTTTGTATTGGAATACACTTATTTAGAAAGATCTAAAAAAGAGCTTAATGGGATTAAGGTCATCTTTCTACTTCTACTTCCCAATCCATCAGAAGCAATTTGAAGATGATCTGTTTTTGTCTTCAAAACAAAAACAAGAAGCAAGGATTTCCTAATTCCAATATACCACAGTTTCAAGAACAAGAAGCAAGGATTTCCTAATTCCAATATACCACAGTTTCTACAGTAACCCTCTCTTCCAAAAACTCATCTCCACTGCACACAGAAGGAATTGCATGTACCCCCCTTCCTAATCCATTCCCTTGTTTTATTTTGTTGAGATTCATATGGTTGCACGTTAAAAAAAACCACTGGTTCTTATGAAGAAGAGCTGCAAGTCATGAAGCCAGCTTTCTTCATAAGTTTGTAGAGAAAATAGGAATCCCAGGATATAGGAAAAGTGTTCATCCATAAGCTCCGCAAAGCCATAATATTTTTTTAAAAAAGGATTTCTTTTATTTTGGTTTCAAATACACATATATGAACCAGAGATAGAATGGATCAGCCCTCAAATATAAATGAGATTTCAGAAGTGTAGATGTACTTTTAACCTGGAACAGAATCCTCATCTTGAAATGGCCTAAATTCTTCTGTAACTTTATCATCCACTCTTTAGACTCGAGTTTCTGAAATCCATTTAGAAAAAAAATAGACATGTTCCCGTGAAATCAATGAGATTTATTGAAACCAGTGAGACAATTGATATGAGATAACTTTGTTTTGATTGATACTAATGTTAGTTAAACCATCAAGTTACTTTCTTTATGTTGCTATTTAAGATATTTTCTTACACGTTTCACATTCTCATTGTAATAAATGGTTCTGAAACAATATGGAACTTAACATGCTTTGAGCTTCATCTTGAAAATGGAAATTTTATTGACAGCCAGTAAGACTGTAAGACTCTAACTTATGTCTAAATGTTCTACCCGCCTTGTTATGTGTGAAGATCCCATATGTCTTCTTTGCTATTTGCAGTACAGACCCTGGGTAAATGGGAAGTTAAATCTCCTTTTTCCCACTCTGGAATTCCATGGTAGCTAGATATACTATCACAGAGACCAGATTGGTGTAGTGGTTAAGGCACCAGGCTAGAAACAAGGAGATTGTGAGTTCTAGTCCTACCTTAGGCACAACCAGTTAGGTGACTGAGCTAGTCACTCTCCCTCAGCTGTAGGAAGAAGGCAATGGAAAAGTGCTTCTTTAAAAAAAACTGCAGGGACTATTTCAGAGAGTCATCAGGGATAAACAATTACTCAAAGGCACACTCACACAGAAGAAGTATTATTATACATTAATTACATTTGAGACATGAATTGATAAAAATAGAGTTTTAAAAATTAATTTATCTGAAATTTAACTAAGGAGGAAGTTGGGTGTCCATCAGAACAATTCTTACAGTGAACTGGTGAATAGCAGTGATGAGTCATGTGGAGTCACTCTAAGCTTATACAGTATGTATATTAGAAATAATTATTAATTTATCCAGATAAGTTGGCAGATGCTACTGAAGTTGAAGTCTTAACATCAAGTTCATTAGTCTGCCTGATGGGATATATTTTTCTTGCATAAACAGAAAAAAAAGAATAATTTGACAGTATTATACTTCTCACACCAGTGCCTAAAGCAATACATGTAACAGTCTATGAATATTCTCATTAATGCAGGTCATGATAAATAATGAAAATTGCAAACATTTTTCCAAAGTTTCCTTTCTTAAAAAGGCAAATGGGCTTTAATTATAAAATGTATTGGAGACATTTTGCCTTCTATCTGGAAGTCTTTTTCAATCCATCTTTTGATCTCCATGCCAATACACATAACATTTAAATATAGCAAAAAAGTCACCTGTCTGTCTATCTATCTTTATCTTGCTTTTTATTATTTTTTATGAATAACTCAAGGCAGTGAACATACCTAATATTCCCTCCTTCTATTTTCCCCACAACTACCCTGAGGGCAGGCTGCTAGGTGAGAGACAATGACTGCCCTTAGCCAGCTTTCATGCCAAAGACAGGACTAGAACTCATTCTCCTGGTTTCTATCCTTAATCACGAGACCAAACTGGCTCTTTCTTATATCTTATATTTCTCTTATGTCTCTCTCTCTTACGTGTTATGATGTTGCTCAGTGTCTTAAATTTCGATATCATGTCACAGCACTATTGTCCTTTCTACATTTAGTCAAACTGCATGATCATATTTGTCCTTAGAAAAAAAAGTGTAGCACATTCTGGCAATGTTTAGGATTTCCACACTGACAATTTATAATATCACTCAGCCACTGCTGTGGTGCTGTATCTCTAATGCAGACAGACTTGCTTTCACCAGAGTAATGGCTGGGTTAGCCCATTGAATCATTAGTATAGAAGTCTTCAGGATCTATAGTAGGTCTCATATAGAACCAGCACCAGGGCACACAAACCTGGAAGAACATTATTCATTGAGGGCTGTTGTAACCTCTGGAAGAGTAGTTATAGATGTAGTTAACAACTCTGTTAATCAATAATTAATAATTAATACAGAATGTTCCTCAACTGAGAAGATGGTGACAGGTCTCAGCCATCAACAGCTACTGACTTTGACATAACTGTTGATTTTTTAGAATTACTATAGTCTCTTTATCCTTTCAAAATGCTGAGACATGTTCCTTTTGAATAGCTCATAGAAGGAAACCTCTTGGACATCAGGAGACAACATAACACTTGGGAAGTGTTTAAGGCTGCAGGCTGTGAGGCAAAAAAGACAATTCAGATCTGTGAATGAAACTGAGATGTTTGTGTTTTTCTCTGTTTTTTCTTCCTGAAGGACTTTTGATTTCTTTTCCTATCATCTTTTAAACACGTACTAAGTCCTTTCTTTCCTGCCTCAAAATACCCGAAACTCATTCACTGATCTTCAGCAGTAATCATCACACTGCTTGCCACAGGAAGGTGCTCAGGCACCACACTGCTCCTGCCATAGAAGGCACCTCCAATGCTATAGGCAAAGAGAGCTGACATCCTGACTGAGCACACAATTACACATGTGACTCCTGTACAGTCCCTCTTAATCCTAAATCGGTGTATGTATACAAATTGCAGCCACAAAAGCTCTAATTCTTCAAAATGCTCCTAAGGAAGCCGAGCAGCAAGAGATGGCCCCAGGGACCAGAGAGGAAGGATTCTGCCCACTCCGAAGCAGACCTAAACATAGCTCCCTTGTCCATGCTGCAGAGATCCTGAGAAAGCCAAGTATGGATGTCACTAAGAACAGCCTCTGGAACTGAGAGACTGATGTCAGATTTCAACCACATCCTGAAAAACATCAACTGACTTATTCAAAAGTTCCACTCATCTTCTGTGCCAGATTCCATAGGTGTTTTTTTCAATGTATTTCTTTCTTTCTTTAATCAGCTGGGATTTTATGCATTTTCCATCCAGCTAAAAATTCTCAAAGCTGTTTTCTCCCAAGTGCTGCAGGATTTCCTTGCTATACAACATAAAGGGTAACAGAGATATCACTTACAAAGATATACGGCTGCCCTCCCTCTTCTAGATGTGAAGCGTGAGAGAATTTCCATGTACTCAAGTTTTCTGCGACCTTTGGCATTGTGTAAGTAAGTGCCTGGGGCCAGATTGCAAAATTACAGAATGAATACTCCCAGCCTCAGTTCTAGGTTTCATTCATTCCCTTCTTTGGGCAGGTTCACATGGCTAACCACAGACTAGTGTCTCATGCAATCAAACCTCCTTTTCAGCACTACTATATCATTTCTCTCTTTTTGGTTGTTTGATAAATAATAAAACTTCTAAATGTTAATATTCATACTTTTATACATTTAATACAAGCTATTTTAAAAGAAAAGAAAGAGTGTAGACAGTTCACATTGCCCAGAAGCACTGGGAATCTGTGGCTCTGCAGATTTGCCAGATTAAGATTCCTAGCAGCATTAGGCAGGATGACCAATGGGAACTATACTTCAGTAACATCTGGAAGACGACTGGTTTCCTATGAGTACATTCTACATCAATACCCTAGGCACCATGTAGATATTTATTTATTTATTAATCACATTTCTATGCTGCCAATTTTCCGAAGACTCTTGGCGGCTTACATAGATTATACATTTACATATTACATGTTAACCCCACCCCCTTCGGTTGGCCAGCAATGATCACAGCTG
>JANHZU010006654.1:35332-49968 GCA_032468055.1 Acrochordus granulatus | reverse complement strand
TTTTGGATTAAAGGTGAAACGTCTTCTACTTGAGAAAAATCCAGTCCAGATGCCTGTTTTTTAAACTTTGTTGCAATAGGTGTTGAATATGATGTGTGTCTTCAAGTGTCTAATTTTCAAGCCTGAGAACTTGCTGCAATCATTTAATTCTGTTATTTATCTTTGGAGGTTTTTCAGCATTGAGAAAAAGACTGCGCAATTAGCAAAATATAAGTGTTTAATAAGCAAGCAAACAAGTAAATAAATAAATATTTGCCAGCCTTGAAGGGGTCCACCTGCCATCATCTCTCTGTAATACCCCAACTGGCAGAAGAACATGAAGTATTCTTTTGACTGCTGTCTAGGGTTATGTTATAATATTTGGAACAAAGACAAAAGTAATCATAATGTGTAATAATTAATTTCAAATCCAAAAGAACCTGTGACCCAACTCTGCTAGGCATGATACATGCTATCATTATAATAAGGGTCTTTAGTACATATGTGGTATTCTTTCTTATTCATTGTATATATCCTGTATATATAAAAAATGAGATTAAAATGAATTCATCCTCTAGATATAAATGTCACTATAAAATTGTTTATATATCTTACTAATTTTATTGCATTTTTCAATTTTTACTAGTGTATAATTATTAATATTTTGGGTAGGGTCTTGTCTGGAGGTTGAGTCATGGCAACTGGACTTCTTTTCTTTTGATTTGAGACATTTTGCTGCTTATCCAAGCAGCTTGAGAATAAGTTGGTTGGGTGACCCCATATATGTCTTCCAGGGTGGCTGAATTTCTCACTTAACCTGATTAGGCTCATTAAATGGATAATAGGAGATGCATATAGAGTCCATTTTTCATGTTGCTCTCTATTAGTCCTCAGGAAGATTAAGACCACTTTACAAGTTCACCAGGGAGATCACACATAACAACTCACTTGGGATTATTAAGGATTTAGGAGTTGAACATCTGCATCCCAAAAACCCTTTGTCTATTCACATCTCCCATTGTCCATCTAACAAGCCTAATCAGGATAAGTGAGAAATGCAGCCACCCTGGAAGACATATATGGGGTCCCCTACCAACCTTTTTTCTCAGTCTGAAGAAGCTCTTTAAGTAAGCAGCGAAATGTCTTGAACCAAAAGAAAAGAAGTCCAGTTGCCACGACTCAACCTCCAGACAACTCTACCTGGATGACTGAGAATCTTCATCAACATATTGGGTGGAGTCTGTTATTGATCCAGAAAGAGGAAGGGGGGAAAGCAGGAGAATCTCATTTCAAGTATTACTAGAAAAAGCTTTTAAAGTCAGAAGTGATCAGTATGTTTCAAAATACAATTTCATTGACATAATGTCCTTTCTTAATGGGAAAATTCACAGCCATAATGTTATTGTACTTAAAGTACCCGTTTTATCTTTTAATAGATATTTATTGATCTTCTAATATATTTTGGTGTAAAAATCCCTACTTCATCAGTGTCAATTTGAGTCTAAAAGATAGTATATTTAACTTAGGCAGTGGATTTTAATGGAGGACATTCTTTCATCTTTCTTGTACAAAAACTCTTGTTCCCATAAACTTTAACTGGGTGAAATGGTGCTTATAGGGCAAAAATTATTGAACCAAGATACCTCAAAAGGGCTAACTTATAGAATGCATCCAAAATGTAGAGCCCATGGCTGCTGTAGAAGTGAAAACTGGCAAATTTTATCAAACGTTTTATGACATAAAATTATCATAAGGCAATTTATGATATAATGCAAAAGTTCACAAAACATTTCCTGGACTGATGTTTGACTGTGTGCTACAGTTCACCATGGCTATTTTCAAGGCAGATCTATCTCTGAATGTATCTTCACTTTTCCAATGAAGGCAGTATGTTAAAAGTTCTGTCATTATTGAAGGCACTGACGAATCTGGAAAGGAAATTTCTCTATAAAAATAAACGGGTCATGACTTGTCTAGTTAAATGAAAAATAGGTGCAGCCAGGCATTAATATTCATTTGCAGTAGAATTCATTAGCTCATATTTTGGATTTGTTGACAAAATTATAAAAAAGAAATGTCTGAATTTGGAAATCATTATTTATTAATTGAGTTAAAAAGAATTAAGACAGATGGCTCATCTTCTCAGATAGAAGCAATTTTAAATATTATTCCAGATAACACTGTATACCACAGTATGTGTACTTTCCCAAAAATATTCCAGGGATATAAACCTTTCCAGCTGAGTAAAGAATTAATTAGTACAAAATAATATGAATGTTAGTTCCATACTATTTATTTGCATAAATATATACTTTAATTATAAAATTAAAGTTTCCAACTTTAAAATTAGATTAATTATAATTAATATTATAATATTAATTATAATTTTATAATATTAATTATAAAATTAGAGTTTCCAAATAAAAGAAACTCTTTCATTATTTGGTATAATAGAAACTTAAATAATTGGAATTGAGATACAATTAATTCACTTTATCATTCAGGCATGACAGCATTTGATATAGTCATTTCTGAAGAATGAGATCCCTGGAAGATCCATGGGTGACATAACATTTAATAACAACCACCTAATGTGTGTGTCTGTGTGGTTCAAGTAAACTGCTATTCTAATTATGAGGATATAACAAGATCACCTTAATATTTTATTTAAGAAATCAGTGGACTAAAAGTGCTTAATCTGATTAAGTTATGTATAAAAAAAGTTCCTACTGTGAATATATTGTACCTATCCATAGGCCTGCATAGCAAGGCTTACCTGAACATGTCAATTACCATCAGTTATCTTATTCCCTTACAGGAAAAGATGCTATATTTAATTAGAAATCTATCCTTCATACCATATAAGAATCTGACCTTAGCAACTCCAGGAATGCATACCTAAGTGCCAGATGTTGTATGCCCACATGCTGTGGAATACAGTTCTTTCATTCTTGGTAAAAGATTTTAGTGATGGAGCTATTGCAAAATCTTTGAGTCAGAAACAAGTCATTGTCAGATCAAATATGGCCATGAAATAGTATTATAACTTTTGCTTTATCACCTCTCTGATTTTCAGCATTAATTGATGTTTAAGCCATGGAAGACATTACCTGCTAAATCCCATATAATTTAAATGCATAACAAAAAGTCATTTAGATAAAAAAAATGACCAGTTGGTAACAATGTTTTGGCTTAATATCTGCTCAAAACTAGACATGCAATATGCTGTTGTTCACTGCCTTCAAGCAGTGGAATAAATATTGTAATGTTGAGTTTTCATAAACATTGTGCTTATAATTACTCCCTCTTAAAATATTCTACCCCCATTTTAGGACAAACAACGGCAATGATGACTAAGGGAATTTGTGTATTTTGTTTTCACTGAATGGTAATTGTTTTACTGAATATGAATATTTTTTAAAATAGTGAAAATTAAGCAGCTGTACTGAATACTTTACAGTTTAACCCAAAACACAATGCCAACATGATCTATGTTGTTCCAATTATAATTGTATCAGTGTGTGTGTGTGCATTTGATCATGTGTGTGCATTCTTTTGCTTTTTGTATACAGAACAGCTGGCTTCATTCATTTACAAACATTTAGATCCAGCAGGCAATCAAACTGGCAGAAAGTATGGGGGGAAATTTCAGTACTTTCCTCACATTCCTTCCTTGGACTTCCCACTTTGTCAAAGATCAGAAAAGAACAGGAATACAGGAACAGACTATTAAGAAAGTTATCTTTCTGCTTCTGCTGACAAGAAATCATTGTGAGCAGAACAAGTCAGAAGGTGATCTAGTTCTGAATAAAAATCCATTCAGTACTTTAATATGATTAAAACAGTCATATTACTGTCAATGCAAGTTTTAAGAACATTTTAGATTTATATTTTTTATCCCGCCTATATTATTTTTATTCAAAAAAGGTGAAAAACTTACCTAATACTTCCTCCTCCTCCTATTCCCTCCTCCTATAACCCTGTGAGGTGGGTTGGGCTGAGAGAGAGTGTCTGGTCTAAAGTTACCCAGCTGGCTTTCATGCCTAAAGCAGAACTAGAGTTCATTGTCTCCTGTTTCTAGCCTGGTGCCTTAGCCACTAGGCTAATTTGGCTCTTTTTTAACATGTGAATTAAATATTGACAAATGAATTAAAGATGCTAATTAAGCATGATCTAAATGAATATACTATGCTGAGTTATTTTTATGCTATATTTTTTTTCTCTTGCAGGAACCAACATTTGTGCCAAGAACAATGGTGGGTGTCAGCAACTTTGTCTCTATCGGGGAAATGCAGAGAGAACATGTGCTTGTGCACATGGTTATCTAGCAGAGGATAGTGTGACATGCTTAAGACATGATGGTTACTTGCTTTATTCAGGAAGAACAATACTAAAAACTATACATCTTTCAGATGAGACAAACTTAAATTCACCAGTACAACCTTATGAAAATCCAGAATATTTCAAAAATGTAATAGCATTGGCTTTTGACTATAGGCAAAATGGAAGAGGAACTAATCGAATCTTCTTTAGTGATGCACATTTTGGAAACATACAACTTATTAAAGATGATTGGTCTGGTAGAAAAATTATACTCGAAAGTAAGTATACTTTCTAACAATGAAATGTATTTCTTTATATTTATTTACAAACCAACAATTTTGTATTGCTAGAGCTTTCAACTCAGGGTGGCAAATTTAAAAAAGAAGAGATTATTAAATCTATTCTGTTTCATAGAATTAAGAGATTTGGATGAAAAGACAACCATTTGTAAAAATGCTGACAGATCCTGGATTCCCTATCCCTTTCCTTAAATATCATTTTTTGAAAATGTTTTTCCAAATGAAATAGAATTGGAGGTGTTGGGGGGGAGAAATCTGAAAACAGAATTTTCAAAATTGAATACATTTCAGTGATTACTAAAATTAAATCATTACAGTAATAATGAACTGAAGATTTGCAATTCAAGATTTGGAACAGGCATAGCAACATTATTGATATCATTAACTATTATCTGAAAAATTGGCATACATAGACATCAGTATGTATTTTGTACCCAGAATAACATCAGCTGATATCAAAAAGAAATTTAAATTATATTTTTTACTTTGTCTTATTTTTAATTCTCATTTTTATTTATGATATTTTCCTTGTTATCTGTCATTCAACACTCTATCATCTTTCTTATTTACTTCTTTTTTATATTTTGAAGTACCTGGGGTAAAACTTGGTATTTTGAGTAAAATGTTTGAAAACTATGTGATATTGTCCCCACCATCAGCAGAGGATGCTGTGTACAACACTGATGTAACTAAAGTTACATTAAAAAAACCTTAGTCTATGTAGTCTACCTATGAAAGTCATAATTATAAGGAGAGATCTTTTAGTCCATTGGGTGATGATATTCATAGTTGCAGGGGCAAAGGGAGCAAATGATAAAATCATGTAATCATCATGCAAATTCCATTCCTTACATTCTTACATCAAACATTAGGATACAAATAAATACCTGATTGTACAATTTAGATGGTTACATTACAATGCACATATTGTCATGTTGGCATAATTGCAATTTGCTATGAATGACACTGGTAATAACTTAGGCCTATGGAAGACTGTAACTTGAAACATAGTTAAAATAAAAAGCAAAAGAAATAATGAATAAAACTAATGAAAAATAATAGATGTCAATGACACTAATAAAGAAAGGATACCATAGATTTTTCAAAAAATGATCAGAACATATGGAATAAAGGTGATGCAAACTTGCAGGGAAATGAAGTGTTAATATTAATTATGAATAAAAGCTAAATTAATGTCACAAAGTATAAAATGGTATTGTCTAAATATTCAGTATGTAGAAATATGAATCTCGATAGAAGAGAATATTTGTAGCTCAGAGTTGAATTATGAAGTCCTTGGTGCTCTCTGAGCTTGGTTGTTTTCTTGCAGTCATTTCATTACCCAACTAGGTAATATCACCAGTGGTAGAAGAGAGTGGAATTTGCTCTCTTATATAACATATATATTATATATGTAGATATTGTTTATCTCTGTGTGCCTGTTTATTTGTCATGCATTTTGTATAAATTGTGTTGAAATATAAGCCAAGTTATATACATGACATGTTTCCTTTTTCTGATGTTCAGGATTGTGTTTTTGCTTGTCTTAATAGTGTTCTTATACAGCTTTGCTTATGGGAGGTTGGGTTGTTGCTTGCACTTGGTGTTGGTTGTTTTATGGTAGACTTGTGTTTCTAATTTGCCACCATTGACTTTGCTGATGAGGATATCTAGAAAAGGCAGTGTGGTATTGTTTTCTTCTTCCTTTGTGAATTTTATTCCTTTGAAGATGTTGTTGATAGCTACATATGTCTTCTCTAGTTAATTCTTCCAACAAAATGGATACCTGCAGAACTTTATAAAAAAGTACCTGATCACTCAACCTGCTACAGCACAAACAACACAAGCAGTGAAAAGGATAATGCTGCTATACCTCAGAAACCACCAATAGACAATGGTATCACCATAGCACACAAACCAACTAAAGCCCTCCAAAACATCTTAAGTAAACCAAAGGACCCAGCACCTCCAGAATAATAAATAGGAGTCATCTACAACATACAATGTAAAGATTAGTTACTATGTAGGACAAACAGGTAGAAAGACTAGCAGAGTACATCCATGAATACCAACTAGCAGTCAGAAGACATGATGAAAACACCTTAATTTCACAACACATGGACAGACTTAACCACAGTTTCAACTCTGAGCATCCAAGACCAAGCCAAGTCAAAAAATGCTAGAGAATTCCTGGAGGTATACACTTTGACAAAGCAGCCATAAATAGGTACATATAGATAAATAACATCTATGTAATATTCAAAAGAGACAATCAGAAGGAAACAAAAATATCAAATACCTCTTCACCAGCAATCAACACACAGATAAACAGAGATTAACATTCGACTACCAATAAAAAAGAAAACAGTACCCCAATCAAGAAACAGCAACTCAGACAAACAATAGGTTAATCAAGGAACTACCAAGAATATTCCCCCCAATACAGACAGGGCAAACCACTAGAATATAAAGAGAGAGCAAACCCCACTCCCTTCTAGCATTAATGATGTTCTCTAATTTTGGTAATAAAACATCTGCAAGAAAAGAATCAAGCTCAGAGAGTACCACGGATTCCTCAAATATGAATCTACGGTAAAGGATAATAATAATTACACATTATGTTTCACTTAATAGTGATAAGGGAAATAATTTTGAATAAGTACGATCCAGAAAAAGTTACTTTATATGTATGATTGGATGACAGGAATAAAGTGAGAAAATACTGAAAAATGATTGAATTGTTTAGATACCAAAAATAAATATTATTGCTTATGTTCCTAGAAAAAAAGCTTTAAAACATGAACATTGATTTATTATCTTTGATGAAATATTCAGACAATTAGTGAAAGATTGACAAGAAGTGGTCCAGGTCATTTTTCTATATTGTCAAGGGTGGAACGTTAAAAAATGGATAAGGCAAGAAATGGAAGAAATTAGAGTAAAGCAGAGCACTTGTAGTTTAAGGAAAGAGCAAGTTTTGTATGAAAATATATTATAAGATAAAGTGATTTCCCAGCAACAAGAGGGGAAAGTTGACATAGGACAAAAGGAAATAGAACCCACCCTGAAAAGAGTGAAAAGAATTATGTTATTGAGTGCCACAGAAATAAGTGGACTTATACAAGTGGTTAGTATTGAAATGCTTAGTGGAATAAGAAGCAAAAAAGGTGGTACAGGAAGAAAAATGCATTTAAGTAATCATCGCTGCAAAAAAAAATAATTAGATAGATTGAATGATGCAGTGGTTCTCAAAATGGAGGTAAATTGGGCATACTCCTGGGGGTAATGGAGCAATTTGTAATTATTTGTATTGTATTAAGAATCCAGTCTGGAACTGCCAGTGCCAAGACACTCATGTAAAGGAGCTGAATCTGGGTTGTTGTTGTGTGGGTTAATATTACTTACAACTTGGAAAAGGGGTAATTACACAGCTTAAGAATTATGGATATAATGTGCACAGAGAGGAAAATTAGAAGAGAGAAAAGAATCATTATTATTAAAAGAGGATGATGAAAAGAGACTTTGATGATTTTTTTAAAAAATGTTTTGTAACTAGGTAAAGAGGGTTAAATAAAGTGAATAAAACTAATAATAAAAATGAAATGAGTTAGGATGAAACTGATGTGAATAAATACTGGATTTATGTAGTATTTCAGAGATTCATATGAGATTTATTTTTATTTATTTTTTTGTATTTTTAAACTGCCCATCTCCCTCAGAGAGGGACTTATAGTGATATGTCAAAGACTGGATTTGAAACATATACAAGAAAACACTGATAAGGAAAATTGAATGAAACCAATTTTTTTGATTGAATGAAATCAAAAAATTAGAGCAAGTAGATTAATGTTTGTAATTTGATAGAATATTTATTTAAAGATAGGAAAATGCATTGAGATCTTAGATCTATAAATGCCACTAGGAAAGTGGTGGGTAGTATATCATCCATTTGTGGGAAACAAATGTTTTTCAAAAGAAGCAAGAATGATTGTGAATAAATGTGTACTTCTGCCCAATTTGCTTTATGAAAGTGAGAGTTGAGCATGTAAGGACAAACAAGTAAAATGAAATGGCATGTGTATGGGGTACTTAAGTATGTGATAAAACCAAAAGAAATAGGATCAAGAATAAGTGGGTTATGAATGAATATGGATTAAGTACCAAAATAAGTGACCTATATAAATACATGAATAAAAGTAAATGAGTCAAAAGGAAGGGGAAAACTAAGAAATAACTGATGGCATTTAGTTGATAAGATTCTGAAAAAGAGAATGGTAAGAAGTTTAAACAATTAAAGTCAATGTATGAATTGGTATATGGATGTGATGGAAGCAAGGATAGAAATACATGGTGAGGTATAATAAATGGTGCTGAAGTAAATAGTTTTAGCTCTTCCTTTCTTCCTGTTGTTTCTTTGCTTATTTCTTTGTTCTATTTTGCACTTTGCATAATGTTGCTTTACCCTGAAAGTGAAGAGAATGAAGAATATACATGTGTGTAGAATCAATCTATTTATTTTTGGATTGAAAACCAATGTTTTTTTTTTCCTTTTTAAATATATTTCTATTTTTATACATACATGTGTGTGTGTGCATGTGTGTGATTCAACAGTTTAAAAACTGATGCTACAGTTTGGAAAATATAGAAGCTATTAACAAACAATATTTTATTCAAAAAATTTGCATGAATCTGATAGTTTTGTCATGGCATTTGCATACTTTCTAAACCAGTCCAAATTTCAACAGAAAGTTTGAAAACAGCTATAGACTCAGGTAAAGGTAAAAATCAGGAATGGATGTTTATTGCATATTTATATCTTCAAATGTGAATCACTGGCATAATGTGAAAATAAAAACAGTAGAGTTTTTTTCATAATTTAAGCAAAAAGAATACTAAAGGTAAGTTGGCTATATCTGTCAACTCCCCTTCATATTTTGCTTCATAAATAAAGAGGTGATAATCAATTTTAAGCTAAAAAATTGATTTGATCTACATATAGAAAACATGTTAACACAAAAAGCTGCATTTAGCTTAAATGAGAATATATTTGATGAATCAGGATAAAGAAGATCAAGACTGCAGATCTTGGAAACCTGATGAAAATAGTTTGTCATTATTTTCTGGGATATTTTTCAATTTTCAGTCCAGCTTTAGGATTCCCTGGTAATCTCCCATTCAGATTTTAGCCAAGTCTGATCCTACTTATTCTCCAAGCCCAGACAAAGTCAGTGAAGTTCAGTGAAGTGTTGCTATTTGTTGAAACTTCAATCAGGATATCCCAGAGTGAATGATTGCAGCTGAGTCATAAAGTCACAAAATCATTTAGGAAATTCTCTTTTGCTGGGATTCTAGGCAGAATCATACTTTCTGCTTGCTCTATAACCTATATAGTACTGCTTCTGAATACACTTACTGCTTCCTGAATGCAGGAACAGATGACATTGCCCTTCAACTACTCCCAGATACTTGCAACTCTATCCTTCTACTAAGTATCTTCTTCTTAAGCCACTCCAAACAGATGCTCTGCATAAATTTCTTCTGATTTAATAACAGCACCAGCTCTGATTGGCCAGAGCACTTGGCATACCCCCCTTCCAGCAAATGCTCAAACCTTGCAGCAATTTCAATTTGGGTTGCGAGATACCTATATTCGTGGACAGCAGCTGCCATTTTTTATTATCTTGATCCAATGATAGCCTATTAAATCGTCCATGATTCCTTACTCATTTTCTCCACTCCTTTAGGGAATTATTGTTCCATTAAATTTTAACATTCCCCAGTGTGCTTCTTTTTGATTTCTGCTTCCCTTACTTTGTAACAACTACTCCACAGTATTGTAAAGCTTCCCTTCCAATTTCTCCCCTCACCCATCTTCAAGCTACTACACAAATTTATTGAATGCTACTTCTCTTAAACTGAATCATCAGTTGTTTCTTGCTATAAGGTTCCATGGATCTACAATATAGTGATTATGTAAGAGGTTGTAAAGACATTCATGTGTGCAAATGTCCAGAAAGCAAAAAAAATGAGTGGGCTTTAGTATGGAAGGACCAGTCCTTCAAAGGAGAAAGTAGGCAACATGGATGTGGTGATGAAATAGCTAAGATGCTGGGCTAGTCAATGGCTCAAGTTTGAGACCCAAGTGCCACCATGTAACAGAGTAAGCTCCTATTTCTGCCCCATCTCCTGTCAACCTAGCAATTCTAAAGTATGTAAAAATGCAAGTAGATAAATAGGTACCACCTCCAGTGGGGAGGTAACAGCATTCCATTCACTTTGGCATATAGTTACACTAGCCACATGATCACGGAAGTGTCTTCAGGCAATGCTGGCTCTTTGATTATGAAGTGGTAATGAGCACCACGCCTAGAGTCAGACATGACTGACATGGAAAAACTTTACATTTTACTTTAGGCGATATGGGAACAAAGTAACTAAAGCATTGCTATTAGATATTCCATCTGTACTAGGAAGAAGAATTGCAGAATATTTTATAATGATGTTGTTGGAATAATACATGGAAGTTCCTTGAGCAACATCAATTATTAGACAAATATTCAGTCTAATCATAGTGTTACTATCTCATTTCTTTCAAAAGATAATTCATTTTGGTGTTGTTTCATCAATTAAAAATAGGAATGGCTTCACTTAAATAATAACTAATTAAACAATTAGTATCAATGGTATGCAGAATGATATTAATCTATATTTCATTTGGACATTTACCATGCAGGAAAAAAAAATGATTCATACATTTCAAATAACTATCAAGATCCGTTTACCTATAGCATTTATATAAATCATACATTTGTGAAGTATGGAAACCTAAAGACACATAAGCATTTTTGCTAAACAGTTCTTTTCAGTTCACTAAATAGATTTATACCTTTTAAGCATCCCTCTGCCTAACATGTTTTAGTTCACTAGACACAGATTTACTACTTACGTTCAAACCATTATCAAACATGGTTCCAATTCATGGAATATTGATTTAGAATTCATAAACAATCCATTATCTGACAAATTTTCAGTTCACTGAATAGATTTGTAACTCATAAAAAAACCCATTATCTAACAAATTTCCCTTCAGCTCACTGAAAGTAGATTTACAATGTATAAACAATCTATTTTCTAATATGTTTCCAGTTCACTGAAAAGAGATGAGATGTAGAACTTGCAAGGATATTAATAACAGATAGGTAGGTAAGTAGATTGATTAATAGATAGATAGATAGATACTGCATTTATAATTAAATATGCTAAATACTCTATTCACTTTTACGGTTCAATGATATACAGTTGGTATGACATCAGTTCTTAATGAACAACAAAGTTGATATAATTATATATTTTAACATGAAATTTTAACATCTATAATGTTCTATACCACATGACCACAGAAGTGTCCTCAGACGAACCCTGGCCCTTTGGCTTGGAAACAGAGATGAGCACCGCACCCAAGAATTAGTCAAAACTGGCAGGGAAACCTTTATTTTTATAATGTTTTATAATCTTAATTATAGTTAGAATCAAAATATTTCCATAACATATCATATTATCTTCATGGATTATTATTTAGGAATGTGGTGGTCTTTGACTTGTTTTAGTCATTTTTATGAACAGAAGTGAATTCACAACATGTTATATTTTTATACTTAAATAGTTATCTGAAATGTCCAACTAAGACATAAAGTTAAAACTAATATATTTCTTTTATGTTTGCAAAGCTAAATTACACTTAATATAATGCATTGAATAGTTTCCAGTAGACATTTTCTCTGGTTCTTTTGAAAGTGGAGTATAGAATGAGACCTAATCAAAATAATTTTTAAAAAATCAGAGAAGTAGAAGGTACTGCTTATAGGGAATAAAATAGATTATCTTGCAAGTAAAGTTGTTCTGAATCTTACAATTAAGGTAAAGTTTATACATTGTGCTAAGATAATTTTGTAAGATATTGTCATAATTATAAAATTACTTTCTCATGATTACAGTGGTACAATTTACAATTATAAAATTTTTATAAACTTTCTTAAAAAGGCAACTGGAGTTTTATTATTAAATGTTACAGGGAAACATTTCAACTCTTATCCAGGAGTCTTTCTCAATCACATATGAAAAAGGAAAAATGATAAGGAATATATACATTTATCAAAAGGATCAGGAACAGTGAAACAAAATATACTAAGTTCTCACATAACAACCTAAAACAGAAAGTTAACAGTAAAGATTTTGAGAGAAGATTTTCAGCTTCAGGGTCTGCTGAAAGATTGTTTTCCTACATACATGTTAAAGCTGTACTGTAAACAAGAAACAATTGAAATCATGTCTCCCACTCTAATGGAAGGATTTAATGTTTTATACAGAGAAATTATTTTATTCCTCTTGAAAGCTGGTTGATTTCTTTATCAAGAATATGGAATTTGCAGTCCTGAAAAGAATGCCCATCATCTTTATGATGAAAATTATATCTGTCTGTTTGTGCTTGGGAATCTTATCTTTAGGAGTTAATAATTTATGTTTAAGTGTATTCATTGGTTTGAATTGAACCTGAATGCTATGTTTATTGAAAATCATCCTGAGTTTTTCTGATACTCCAGCAATATATGGAATGGTCACATTGCTGCATCTGTTAAAATCTACATTTGAAGTGAATGAGGGAAGGTTAGATCTTTGTGGCTTTGAATAAATTAGTACATCCTAAGGACAAGATTCCCAAGCACAAACAGATGTCATTTATGTCATTAATTGTAATGAAGCTTGTTCAGAATTTTACATTGGGGAGACCAAACAACCTCTGTATAAAAGATTTCAACAGCATAATTTTTCACAAACATCTACAGTTCATTTACATCTTAAAAACCATGGAAATTCTCTTAAGGACTGCAAATTCAAATTTTTGAGAAAGAAACCAACTGGCTTTCAAAAGAAATAAAAGAATCTGTCTGTATAAAAACATTAAATTCTTCTGTCAGTAGAGGAGAGGAAACAATATTTCAATTATCTCCTTTTACAATTTGGCTTTAACACATTTGCAAGAAAACAATCTTACAGCAGACCCTGAAGTGATTAAGCTGAAATCATAAGGCTATCTTCTCTCAAAATCATTACTGCTAACCTTCTGTTTTAGCTTATTATTGAGAACTCAGTATATCCTGTTCCACTGTTCCTGCCTGTTTTGAGAAATATATATATTCTTTACTATTTTTCCTTTTTTTATGAGATTAAGAAAGGCTCTTGGGTAGGACTTGAAACATTTCTCTGTAATATCTGATAATAAAAGTCTAGTTGTCTTTTTAAGAAAGTTTGGAAATATTTTTGCAATTTTGCTACAAGACATGATCTGGATTAATGAGAATATACATAGACAATTTATAATCTACTGTTGGTTTTACCTGATTGAAAAATAATATATCCAATAAAAAGACAACAAGCTATTTATTGATGCAGCAATCCTATCACTTATACTTATGAAACCTCTTAATTTAAAAGTAATAAAGGTTATTTTATCTTTTGTATATTTTTCTTTTTTCTTCATTCATGTATTTATGTTTTTTAGGATTAAAATATTTAATATGTGATTTTTTATTGTTAAAATGATTGACATTATTACTATCTTTGCTGCTGTTTTAGTCTTTTACTTTCTCAGTCAACCAGATGTTTAGACTGGATCTGTCATTTTTGTCCATGTATCATATCCTTCCTAGGGACTTGGGATAGGCAGATGCTGTTCTTAGATGTTGTTAAAGATATTGTTGCAGGATGTAAGCTGTTCTGAATAATGCTGCCTTTTGCAACTGACTGATGGTGAATTTATCAGTGCCAATGGTGTTCAAGTGGTGCTCCAATTGTTTTGGAATTGCACCCAAAGTGCCTATTAACATTGGTACTACCTTTGCTTTCTTTTGCCACAGTCATTCTATATCTTTGTATTTTGGGATTTTCTCCAGTTCTTTATCTTCTCTTCTACTGTCTCCAGGTATTGCCATGACCACTATCCAGAATTTTTTGTCTTTCTTATCAACAGTTGTTGGG
>JANHZU010006654.1:10124-24543 GCA_032468055.1 Acrochordus granulatus | reverse complement strand
GTGACTTACTTAATAGTCATGTTCCCCAGGCTTATGATCCTAGAGGACCTCAGGTGCCTTGTATCAGGGTGGAGTCAGAGATAGTTCAGGAGTTTATGGCTATCATGTTAGCAATGGAACTGACATATAATGGTTATCTTTGGTGCATCTGTCAGGGCAGTAGCAGCATGATCTAACTTATGGGAAAAATTGTCATTACTCCTGTATCATGGTCAGTTCACTTTCTGATTGCTCTAGAATCCTCTGCTGCTGCTCCCTATTAAAGAGAGGCCAGACCTATTAACCCAATCTGCCCAAAAGGACTATAAAATCCCATTGAATTTCAGAGGGAGTTGGGATTGTTCCTGATTCTGCACATTCTCAGCCACTGTTTGGAATAAGAAGGTTGCTGGGGCTTTGGATCAAATCATCACAATATGACCTCCTCTCATGGATCCAGGGCTCCCCTTGATGTATCAAGGAGCTCAGGGAAATGAAGTGCAAGTGCAAGTGACTGAAGCATTGTTGAAGGACAATAATGCATGAACCTGACCAAACACAAGTTAGGGTCATTTTTAGAGCCTACTATGTAGCAGTAAGGGCATGAAACATCAATATTTCTCTCCTTTATCCATAGATAATTGCAAACTGGCCCAGTTAAAGTGATCTAACTCATCCTGGGAAAGATTGAAATGGAGATTTTCCTTCAGGGCTACTATAAGGAATATTTGAGACATAAGTCAAAGTCACTTGAGTCCACTTCAAGCTGTATCCTGTCTTTGAGGCAGACCCCATGGAAATGGCTGGTTCAATCTGACTTAGTTATCCAGTTAATTTTGATCCCGTTGGCTTTTAACAAGTGTACGAGGGTTTTGGAATTCTTAACTCAGTCATCTCTGTATTGACTCATGTCCTTGGTTAGTTAAAGTTTTCCAGGAAATGACATACAGTTGGATCCTGGCATGGTGAATTCATCTTTGAGAGATGGAGTAGTCCCATTGCTGTTTAGAGACTGAGGTTTACCTGTCTTCAAGAAGTCATTGCTGGATTTGAAAAACTCCAATTTTTCCTTCTTAGGGAACATAGTTGAGAAGGTGGTTGAACTGCAGCTTGAAAGAATCCTGGAAGAAATTGATTATGAAGACCTTTTTCAATCAAGTTTCAGATAGGGCACAGAACCAAATGACATTGATTATATATATGGATTACCTCTGGTGGGATAGGGATAATTTATCCATCCTGGCTCTCTTTTATACTTCACAGCTTTTAATATCTCAGTCACAGTATCCTCCTTGATCACTCCAAGTATTAGGAATGAGGGGCACAGTTTTGCCCTGGTTCTTCTCCTTTTTCTGAGACAAGTTCTTGAACATAATCCCTTTTTGGAGGGTCCCTCAGAGCTCAATGATCTCCCCAATCATATTTAAAATGTTCATGAAGCCACCAGGTAAGGACATCTGACAGCATAGGATGAAGTACTATCAGTATAGTAACAATAACACTGAACAACACAGATTTTGCTTCCTGAATGCTTTTGGCTGTATCTTACAGATTTTTGGCTGCTACTCATGAAAATAGCTTCTAATTTAGTCTCTCACATACTATTTTATAGAAATCTTCTGTTTCTGCAAACACCCTTCAGTGCCTTTGGCTATGCTGCACACATGGAAGAAACATATTAAACATGGAACTGTTGTTGGAACATAATCCAGTATACCATGTACAAGTGGGATATCTGTGGGGATATAAAAGTAGTAGTTCTGCTGCTTGGAATACAGCTCAGATATACCCAGTACTGTTGTAACATATGTGAACATATGTGCAACTTTCTCAGCCATGGAAGAGAGTTGTACTCCAATAAAAAGAAATGGCCACCCTGAAATAATTTGGTTCCAGGACAGATGAACTACTTGTTGACCAAGAGAGATATTTTTGCTTCTACTTCATATAAAAGTTAGACTGATGAAAAGTTTTGTGAAAGCAATGAAAAGAAAGGTGAAGTTTTTTGTTATTTGAGACATATTTCCAAGAGTAACTGATGCCTAGATTAAGGAAGATCAGATATGTGAGCAACGACAAGAGGTTTAAAATTCTGTTGGTGTGGTCATAGAAAATCTCCTGGAAAGCACTGAAGGATGTAGTTTTTTGGCAACTACAGAGCACAAAACTACATTCAGCTGGTTAACAGAGTTCTTACAGCATACAAGACCATGAACAAGTCACTGAAAATTAATTTTCTGCACTCACACTAGGACTTCTTTTCTGAAAATCTAGGTGCAGGCAGTGATGATCTTTGTGAAATATTTCACCAGGATATTGCCACAATGGAAAAAGAGTATCAGAGGAACTAAAATCCATCATTGTTGGATGACTATTGGATGCTTTACTGAGATGCATCATACACTAAGTACAAATGAAAATCAGAAGCAATACACTTTTAGCCTTGTTGAACTCATACAGCATGTTAGAAACATTATATGATTAAATACATTACAGCCATTAAAAGTTAATTTCATATTTTGCAAGATTCCTAATGATACAGACATTCTGACATTATATTTGTGTTCAGTTTGAAGGGGTATATCATAATCACCAAAGTTTTTTCAGGAAGCTAAAAAAAATGTTTTGAAAAAAAATGTTGTCCAGTGTAACCATTTCTACATCTCCACACAGCACTGACCATGGGTTGCTGTAGAAGTTTTGTCTCAGTATCTGGAGGCTATGGAAGTCTGGATAAGGAAGAAAATGCTTTAATTTAAATCTTACAATACTGAGTGACTATGGGGTTAGGGCTTTCTGGATCCAATATTTTTCCATCTTTGATTCTGAATGTGGTTGCACTGAATGCATTACACACTCCCCCAGTGTATAATCCAGGGACCTTCCTGGACTAACGGATTCTATTCAAAGAGTAGGTTGTAGCCGTGACCAGGAGAGCTTTTGCAAAACTTCATTTTGTGTACCAGTTGTACCCTTCCTGGATTGGAAGGCATTTTTCATGATCACTCACCTCTGAGTGGATTAGTGCTATGTGTTGTATATAAAGCTACCCTTGAAAAGCCATCAGGAAACTGCAACCAGGCTGTAATATACTGGTACATAAAATGTACTGGCCTGGCTATGTTAAGAGATTATAAATATTGAAACATGCTATTCTAATGCAAATTGATTACTTGTTTTTAGTTACACAATCTTTTCCCCCATAGGTGAATTATCCCCTTGTGCCCAAATGAATGGAGGCTGTCATGATTTGTGTCTCTTGACACCTGATGGGCATGTTAATTGTTCATGTAGGGGTGACCGTATACTTACAGATGATAGCAGATGTGTGCGTAAGTACAACTGTAACTATATTTTCTTGCTTGCTTGTTTGCTTTCTCTCACTCTATCTTTCTCTCTCCCTCTCACTTACTCTCACTTTCTCTTAGTATTAAAGATTATTAAAAAATTCAACCTAAACAAAATTTTACAACTTTCTTCATAAACAGGGTAGAAAGAATTAAAGAGATTTTTAAAAAATTATAAGGGAATACAATTCTGAGAGATTCATCTCTGTAGACGTAAATTTTTAACTAATGTTCTTAAGTTTTCAAAATTAAAACAAAGACTGAAGCACCGTTTTGTTACATTTCATTTCTTATCAGCTTACTTGGGGAGGGAAAGATCAATGTAAACATGTACCCAGTTTTGCATATATTTCTTTAATATACTGTATGTATTTTTGTATGCAACCTTTACACATTTTCATTGAAAATTAAACAATGATTGGTACTACCTAACAGTTTCATCTACTAATCTAATGAAAAGTATGGAAATCCAGAATAAAAATTGTTGTCACTTAAAGTAGAAGTAATATAAATAGTAAACATTGTAAAAACCATGAGAAGCCTGGTTCTGGAAGAAGATCAAAGGCTTATCACATCCAGCATTCTGTTCCCATATTGTTTTTATTTGTATTTAAATTTATTAGTTGCCCAACTCCAATGGCCTTTGGAAGACATACACAAGTACAAAAACATAAAAACCACTAAAAACAAAATCAGATGGACAGCCTAGACTAAATGATCTAATGATAATCAAAAAAAGAGGGGGGGCTTTAGACAAATAATAAACATGAATTCCAGGCCTGGCACCAAAGCCAAGTTTTCAAACCTTTCTTAAATCCTAGGAGAGAGGGTTCTTATTCTGGAGGCATGCTTTTCTAGAGGCATATTACTTTGGTCCCACAAGATAACAACATTTAATAGAGGGAACCTAGAGTACACCCTGTCTCCTGGAACACACTGGGATGGCGGAAATGTTTGAAGACAAGTGGCCCCTCAGCTATCCAGACCCTATGCCATATAGAACATTATAGTAATGATCAGTACCTTGAATTCCAGTTAGATGCTCGCCGGCACCTAATGCATCTTACGTAGTAGTGAGGATACATGGGCATACTAAAAGGTATCCCTTACCAAAAGTGCCATTGTATCAGCTATAGCTTCCAAGTGGTCTTCAACAGTAGCCCCATGTACAGCACATTTCAATAATCCAATCATGAGTGACTAGGACATGAATAACTGTCTTAAGGGATTCCAGATCAAGGAAAAAGCATAACTGGTACACAAGATGAACCTATACAAAGGTTTTCCTGACCATAGCTGCTACCTGCTCCTTAAGCAGTAGCTGCAAGTCCAGAAGGAACCCCCTCCAGGTTGTGCTCCAGTCTTGAATGGGGAAGTGCAGCCCCATCCAAGACCAACAATGGTAAATTCGCTGACCCTGGAGTCCAAACAACCACAGTGATTCAGTCTTGTTAGGATTGAGTTGAAGTCTGTTCTTCCCTATTCAGACCCAAACAGCCTCCCAACACTAGATCAATACATCAACAACTTCATTTATGCTGCTTGGGTTGAGATTGGAGCTAGTTGTCATCAGCACACTGATGATAGAAAGGAAAAGGTTTTCCCCTTCAGTCATGTCCAACTCTAGGGGAAGGTACTTCTCTCTATTTCATAGCCAAAGAGCCAGCATTGTCCAAAGATGTTTGCATGGTTATGTGGCCAGCATGATTATACTCTGAGGCATAAAACAACACTGTTATCTTCCCACCAATTTAGGCAGTACCTATTTATCTACTTGCATTTTGCATGCTTTTGAACTGCTAGGTTGGCAGGAGCTTGAGCAAATAACGGAAGATCACCCCATTACACAATGCCTGGGTCTTGAACTCAGGCTGCCAACCTTCCAGCCAACACTCAGCATCTTAACTGCTAGGCCATCATGCTCCTACACTGATGATACTGCACCCTGAATCAGTGGATGACCTCACCCAGTGGTTTAATTTAGATTCTGAACAGGAGAGAGAATCAAACCCTGAGGCACCCCACAAATTAGGGAAGATGGACAAATCTCTCCCTCTGTCAACAATGATTGAAACTGACCACTGAAGAAGGAGGTGAACCACTGGAGCCTAGTTTCTCCACTCCTAACCCTCACAGTCAATTGAGGGTTGAGTCAATTGAGTCAATTGATTCTTCCCCACAGAAGAATCCTGTGGTTGACAATATTGAAAGCTGCTGAGAATCAAAAAATACCAGGATAGATGCATCACCTCCATCCCAGATGCACCAAAGGTCAACAACAAGCATTACCAGCATATCTCTGTATTGTACCTTGACCTGAAGCCTGATTGAAACAGGTCCAGATTTGGGAAATTTTATTAGCAGGATGGGAATACTTTGCTTATGGATATTTTTATCCATGATAGAACTATCTTCAAGATTTTCAGCAATGTCTGCTGAGAAGCATACTACAACTTAACATGGAAGTAATTCATTAATTTGCCTCATGTTCTTAAAATACATTCAAGTTAGTAACTATCAGGCAGTACAAATCCCCTAATTGTTCATGGAGTAAAAAAAGAAGACTTGCATCTCTCAACATTAATCATTGAGGATAGTAAATCACTGTATGCTATTGTGCATAGTTTTTTTGTGTGTTTTGCAGCAATAAGATGTTTTAAGGAGCATATCAGTGCATTGGGAATTAAATGCTATAAACTTTCCTATTTGAGTATTGAATTGATCTAAAGTAGATTTCATCAATAAAGTAATTATACTGTACATTTGCAGCTTTGGAGAGAAAACTGCTCCTCTTGGCAATATTAATTAAAAGTGAGTGGATATACAAATGATTTACACTGGTAAGAAACTTGTTAATTAAAGCTGTTCACATTGTTGTAGTGTAGTGAAATCTTAAAAACAGCTTAGAGATCAATTGATTTTGTAAGGATAGACACCCGATTTCTAAATTAATCTAATTAAAATACCAGTATTTCACAATAACATTTTATTTAAGTGCAGCCTTAAAACTGCACATAAACCTATAACACATTGCAGAGAGTCTATGTGGAGTTGATTTGCTGCAAGTTCAAAATTGAAATTAACTTGGCAACATAACCAGTCAATAATATTTCCTAAAGGTATTCAAATGCTTAATTGTCACAATTTTCATACAAGCTGGTTGTTAAGAAACAAATATACATTCCTGTATTATATAACTTTTCAAATCATGTACAACCATACATTTTGAAATAATTTTCTGTATGAACAAAGAAATTAGAAAAAAAATGTTGCTCTGCCGATTCACCAGGTTGCCACTCATTTAGTTTCCAATTCTGATCTAATTGTACAATGCTCAATTTGGCTCACATATCTTTGTACTATGTATATTAGTATGGGCAGAGCCCATGATGCTTTTTGCACAAGGAGCATGGTTGCCCTGAATTCTCATTCCCACAGAATGAATGGATCTTTACACAGGTGTGGTTCACAAAGTCTTATGCTCTGAACTGCAATAAGATGGAAAACACATATTTCAAAAACTTAATCATTGAAGTCCAAAGTTATTAATTAAAATCCATTTCTGCATGAATTAAAGTCCACTAATGGAATGGCAGCTTTGCTCTACAACTCTAACATGTCCTTTGAATCTGCTCTGAATCTCTAGAGAATATCTGAAACAGGTTATAAAGAGTTAGAGACAGTTTCCCATTGTATAAAATATAATGACTTCTGCTAATAGAAACATTGCTCATAAAATCAAACCAATATATTCCACCCACAAATGGAATAGAAACTAGTGCAGCATACTACATGAAGGTGATGGAGGCAGGAATGTAACATTTGCAAAATGTTATATGAGAAGAAACTATGAGAAAATATGAGAAGAAACTGTGGAAATAACTATGCTGGAAAAATCAAGTTCTAGTGACATTAGCAAGGAGTTGATAACTTGGAGGAGGGAAGGAAACTAATAATATAATGTCAAAGCTCTTTTCCAGAGCAAGTGAAACACAAAGGAGTTCACTTTTTGATTGGTTACTTGGAGAAAATTTGTGGAAGGGATCTTCTGTGGGTTCCTGACTTACTATTATGAATTTTAAAATGACACAAAAAAGAAAGCTCAGACTTGTAAGGCTTGCTAAATACTATGCCATCAAAATTAGTGCACAGCAAATGATACATTGTTTTGAATCTAGATATAACAGCAAGTATGAAAAATAGAACAGGAGGTACCAGATTTGGAGAAAATGTTACTTGATTTGAAAATATAATTTAAATATTAAGTAAGTTGACAGTGACTCCTAATGGTCCTCTAAGTTCTTTACACAACACCATCACTCAACTCAGAACTAGAACCAGAAATTCTTAAACAAATTGATCCTTTGTTAGGGGATTCCAGTAAGAACATAAATGACATATGTATGAAAAGCCCAGAGTTTTGATTCCATGCCAACTATACAAATGGTCAGAAAATTTAGATGCAGCTTAGATGGAATCCTGTTCATGGGTCACTTATTGGGAAAAAAAATCAAAATAATTTCAGTAATGCACAAAACCAATGAAGAGTATACAGCTCAATACAAAAGGTGGTTTATCTATATAGCATGACCCTACAAATCACGGTGCCATCTTGTCTATAGTTGTGCTGTTGTGAAAAAGCAAGACTTACCTAAATGCAGAGTTGAATATCCAAGACATTGAACAGGACTACAGACTCACTTTAAGTATACATTTATTACAAAACTAAGGAATTATGCATTTATGTAGAAAAAATACCGGTCATTTAGCTCAGTTAAGGAACTGAGAACATGCAGACAATTTACTAAAATGCATGAATTTACTCATTTCAGTTCAGATAGACAAATATTTTTACACGTTCACTTTTGAATGTAATAATAATCCCTTTTTTCTTCTCAAAATAATTAATGAAACATTTTTACTTTTTGAAAATCGTTTTCATATTCCACCTGTTGCATCTCTTACATGGAACTTTATATACACTTATATATCTGAACACCTACTGATCCCAAATTAATGGTTCTTTAATAAATAGAATATAAAATGATTCAAACACATAGTTACAATGTCAAAATAAGTTGACATAGCAGCACAGGGTCTGTTTCCCCATTTTTTGATCCCATGGTGGACAGTGGCAATCTAAGACGTACTCTGCATTAAAGACACGGAAAATCATAGAAAATGTAATAATTTCTTTGTGAGAAATCAAAAGTGATACCATCTGTTTTTCCTGCCTCCTCAATTTCTTGCACAAGAATACCTCCTCCTCAGTTATATCTTCTAATTCAGAACGCTAAATTTTTGAGACTGCAGTATTGTAATAGGAAGAGAAAGGACAGGAAAGCCAGACTTCCACTCATCCCTCTGGATCCATTTTATTTTAATTCCTTTTTTTTCCTAAATCATTTTAACTTTGAAATTAACACTTTTTCTTCTTTTCAGCTAAAAACTTGTCATGTAATTTCTACTCTGAATTTGAGTGTGGAAATGGTGAGTGCATTGATTACCAACTTTCCTGTGATGGCATAGCCCATTGTAAGGACAAATCTGATGAGAAATTATTGTACTGTGGTAAGTCAGTCTACTACATGTCCATTTCCTCCATTTGGTTCTCTTGACATATCTTTTTTCCTGTAGTACATTTAGCTTTTGGTTCATGTCTGCATGCTAAAATGTTTCAACCACAATAATGGTTGAAACCATAATAATAACCATGTCTTACCATGCTTGGCCAATAAAGTATCTGTATCTGCATTTATGTAAATGGCAATGGCTATTTCTCTGTTTTAATGTATAAGAAAACAGAAGCTGTCGGAAAGGATTTAAACCTTGCTTAAATCGGCGCTGTATATCGACTAATCAAATGTGTGATGGCAAAAATGATTGTGGTGACAATTCTGATGAAAGAAGTTGTGAAGGTACATTTTTTATTTTTTTACAGAATATTTTAATATTGATACATATTTAACATTATCTATAAAATTGTTAATTGGATGCGGTGTTTGATGAAAACAAGGATTATAATTATTTGCTCAATGCAGTTATTGTAAATGAAAAATCTGGACAAATAAAACATTTAAAAATAAAATAACTTCACATGACATGAAATATCATGGAATCAATAATTATCATCTTAGGGTTGGTTAATAACCTGATAAGGTTCATTTTAGTAGAAAATGCTTGGAATTGGTAATATTTTGTTGTCTAGAAACAATGTCTACCTACCTACCTCCTGGTCAATGCAAAGTTTTTTATTTTCTTTTTCTTCCCCAATACCCCTAAAAATACCCTTCTTTTTCCTTTTTAGTTTCTGGATGTTCTTCTACAGAATTCCACTGTTTAGATGGAACTTGCATTCCAAAATCAGCTCAGTGCAATCAAATTGTTGATTGTTCAGATGCTTTGGATGAGAAGAATTGCAGTAAGGAACTCTGTTTTTTATTTTTATTTATTCCGTGTGTATAATTCATTACTATATTTTCTCACTTCAGACTAATATATACTTCATGTATACTTAATTTGTGCTTTATACAATGCAGCAGAGTTTACACAAAACAATAAGCTCAACAGAACTTGAATGCATTGAATGTGATAGGAATACATTATCTCTTTAATCAATGATGGGCAATATAATGATTATGAGAAATAAATTGAACAATATCTATAAGATAAACTCCAGAAGTAAGATCCAACTTTAAAATAATATATGATAATATATAATAATTGCATTTTATGTTCTCAGATAACACAGATTGCAATAATTATTATAAACTTGGAGTGAAATCTTCAGGATTTATCAGCTGTAACTTTACTTCACTTTGTGTACTACCAGAATGGCTGTGTGACGGATCTAATGATTGTGGAGATTATTCAGATGAATTAAAATGCCCAGGTAATTGGGGAAAAATATTTTCTTCATAATAATGAACACTGTTGATGATTTCCATTTTTGTTTATTATGCAGTTTATATTCAAGATATCATGATAACTAGAAATACATTGCTTCTTTTATTTTACTAAAGTTCGAAATAAGCATACATGTGAAGAAAATTATTTTGGCTGTCCTAGTGGTAGATGTATTCTGATTTCCTGGGTATGTGATGGTCAGAAAGATTGTGAAGATGGAAGTGATGAATTACTCTGTGGTGAGTGTTTTATCATTCATCCATGATTTTTTTTTTTCAAAAGAGGTTTTGATAATGAATTTTGAGAGCACATTAAAGGACAATTAAAAGTCAAAATTTACATTTACATCCTGACATCCTGACAAACTTATATGGGTTAATAAAGCAAAAAAAAAACAATGTTGGAACCAGATCTCAGCATTTCTGAATTTTTTTGGTGTTGGCAGAAAGAACAATTCAATGGTTTCTATGAGGTGGGAGTCAAGGGGGTTCCGATTGATATAAGCAGCATTGTGGCATCAGAATGGAATCTCTGCCTTTTTGTCATGTGTGTTATGATGGTGCCCACCCAAAAGGATGTTTCTTTCATCATTCTGATTTTCTGCTCTGCTTTATTAACAACTTGGAAGTGGCTCTGGAAGCTACAAAGCAAGGGGGAACTTAAAAATTCCTACTTTCCAGAAAATTATCTGAGTAGTTTATGGATTAAAACTTTGATTTAAATTGTAGTAATATAAATAAACATTTTGTTCATATAATTCTTTCAAAGCAAGAGGCAGAAAAATCAAAAGCCACAAAATTAAAAGAGTCTTAAAAGCTGTAGGGAAAAATGGCTTCAGCAGATTTCAACAAAATTTTTATGGAAATTAGATCCCATAAAACTTGATGTTAACATTATTCCACATATCACATACAGAATTTCAAAGAGTTTTTTTTGTTAACAGATGTAATTTCATTATATTATAAACAGTTATAAAACTGCTTAAACAGCCAGTTTTTTAAAAAATAACATTAAATTATATGGAAAAATGGGCCAAACTCTTGAAATCTGATCAATAGCTGAAATGTATTCAGGAAATTCTGAGACACATTTGGCATTTCAGTTATAAAAAGCATAAAACATCTTTTCACAATGCTGACATTGGATGCATTATAACTGATATCTCCTTTCAGATTCTTCCTGTTCATGGAATCAGTTTGCTTGTTCTGAACAAAAATGCATCTCTAAACAATGGACTTGTGATGGGGAAGATGATTGTGGAAATGGTTTGGATGAAAGTAAAGCTATTTGTGGTGAGTTCTGTAACAATACTAATTTTAAAAGGTCTTAAGCTATCAAGAGATGTATTTTCATATTACAAGAAAACTACTGGATCTGGAAGTGACATGGAGCCAATGAAATGGTTACACCTTTCAGAAGATGGACGCCACTCTTCTGAAATTTATGTTTTTAGGTTTTTAGTGGAGTTAATATATTTTAATTTTTTTGTGTTATTATTTGATTATTTATTTGTATGGGTTTTTTTTAATTGCATAAGCTATCCAGAGTCATGTATACAAGATGGGAAGTTATACAAATTGAATAAACAAACTAAAAAAAATCTGAGATAGCTTGTTCCAAACCTGAATAAAATTCAAAGTTCCTTCACATATTACTGATGTACCATTTGAAAATAATAAAATATTGTTGTATCTTCATGCTAATATTATATAAACTAACCTTTCCTAACACTAATCTTGGACAAAAACTTTTTTTATCCCTGATCTTTGAATGCAATGAGTGAGATGATGGAAATAATAAACCAATAGTATATGGAGATCCATATTATGTATTTATTTTTATCCCACCTTTATTATTTTTATAAATAACTCAAGGCAGGGAACATACCTAATACTCCTTCCTATTTTCCTCACAACAACAACCTTGTAAGGTGGGTTGGGCTGAGAGAGAGTGACTGGGCCAAAGTCACCCAACTGATACCTAAGGCAGGACGAGAACTCACCATCTCCTAGCTTTTCTAGTCTTCTGCTTTAACCAGTAGACCAAATAGATGGGCTTCACCTTAAGTGTTGTGCCCAGTTGAAAGTGGTTTATTTCTGCAGTGTGCCATGATCATCAATTGTGTTATTTTAAAAGAATATTTGAAAATATATTCTGTGCTTAATAAGGGGCTTGTTTTTTTTTTTCTATGTTTCACAGGTTCAGTAACTTGCGCTCCAGAAATGTTCAGCTGTTTAGATTCATATGCCTGTGTTCCCCAACACTGGCTTTGTGATGGTGAAAGAGACTGTCCTAATGGAAGTGATGAACTTGCTACAGCAGGATGCGGTATAAGTCATGTTGCAAGATATACTGAAAATATTTTCCATTTCATTTTTGACCAATGAGACATGTTAATCTTTGTTATTTTTGGTTTGGCAAGGCAAAATTGCTGTGGTGTAATAGATCCAAAGAAATTGCTGTATGATTCTCAATAAGAAGCATGTCTACTTTAAATCCTGTGGATTTCTAAGCAGCCGCTGCATAGACAATTGTCTAAAATAGTGAACAATAGGAGTATAAAGACCTATGACTGAAATGAAATCTTGTTCCCAATCCTGTATATGAAAGAAGGCTCTGAATTTAACATGACCCATGAAAAAGAAAAATGTTTAGAAAATATATATAAACAATGACCAAAATGTCATAAATCCTCTTAATTTTATTCTCTGGCTGAAGTGTGGCTTATGCCTTTCAAGTGTAAAATAAACATTCTGGCTGTGATAATTGGCTAGTGAGGGTTTTTTTTGTTTAAAATAAGGGGAAGAACAAAACATTTGACCACATTGCTGTATATAATAACAGAGATAATCCAAACCTCCACACCATTTCTACTGACTGCTTTCTTCTTCTCCCTGTTCTATTGCATTTGGTGTCATTAGTCCATCTCTTTCTTAGCTCTTCTCTTTCTTTCAATAGAAAATGGATATGTACATGAGCTAATTTGTTTTTGCTCTTGTTTTTTTTCTGTTCTTCCTCTTCTATCATATTATCAAAGACTTCAAAAGTCCTGTTGTTATACAATGAAAATCCACATGGGACATCAGGATACATCTAAAATATTCTCTGCAGCCAACCTCTACATAAACAGAGTGTGATTAAAATGTTTGCACCAGCTCTGTTAATTCTGAATCACCCTTTGTTCTGTTCCTATGAGGGAAGCCTGGTGGGAGGAGTTAAAGGATTATAATGTTGGGCTCTTTTCTTTGTAAGGTTGAATATTGTAAATTATGGAAAGTATCACTATGTTGCCTTTTGCTAAGAGATCATCATTCTCCTCCTTTTATTATTTATTTTGTTCTTAGCACCCAGTAATACTTGTGATGAAAATACTTTCACATGTCACAATAAAGTCTGCATTCCTAAACTGTTTATATGTGATCACGATGATGACTGTGGAGATGGATCAGATGAATCTCTAGAATGTGGCAAGTATCTTTGAAAGTTATCCACTTAAAAAAGAGGAAGGCAATTGTAAAACAATAAAACAAATGTTGCATTTAATATCTTTGTTACTCTATTTTTACACATTTCTTACTGTTATTCTTAAGCTTTAAAGAAAAGTATCTATTTACATTGAATGAGACATTTAGCTATGGCTGAAATCCTAAGTGCTAAAGTAATGAAGTGCTATTTTAACTCTGGACATGTTTCTCCTGGCAGAATTAATCATTAAAGTACCTTGATCTATCCTTGATATGCTGCAACCTAAGAAGTGATGATAATGATTGGAAACAAAAAAACTTTGTATGACTAATCTGAACCAAAGTTACTGGGGGTTAATGTGGAATTGCATGTAATTGTAATTTTTGTATAGTTAGATTTGAATAATTTATTTCTTACTAATTTAATAAAAGCATTTTTCAGCAATCAAGTATAAAGACAGTATAACTGGCAACAATAGCAGGCTAAAATTTAAAGCAAGGGCTAGCAAGGTTCATCACTTGAATTACAGTGGGGCAAAAAAGTATTTAGTCAGCCACCAATTGTGCAAGTTCTCCCAGGCCTGTAATTGTCATCATAGGTATACCTCAACTATGAGAGACAAAATGTGAAAACAAATCCAGACAGTCACATTGTCTGATTCGGAAAGAATCTATTTGCAAACTATGGTGGAAAATAAGTATTTGGTCAATATCAAAAGTTCA
>JANHZU010006653.1:40245-58599 GCA_032468055.1 Acrochordus granulatus | reverse complement strand
AGCTCTTCAAGAAAATTAGAGATATCCAGGGAAGGTTTCATGCAAAGATGAGCATTATAAAGGACAAAAATGGTAGGAACCTAACAGAAGCAGAAAAGATTAAGAAGAGTTGGCAAGAACACACAGAAGATCTATAGAAGAAAGAGCTAAATGTCCCTAATAACCATGATGATTTGCTTACTGACCTAAAGCCAAACATCCTGGAGTGTGAAATCAAATGGGTCTTAGGAAACATTACTAACAACAAAGCTAGCAGAAGTGATGATATTCCAGCCAAATTATTTAAAATCCTAAAAGATGATGCTGTGAAAGTGCTACACTCAATATGCCAGAAAATTTGGAAAATTCAACAATGGCCACAGGATTGGAAAGGTTCAGTTTATGCTCCAATTCCTAAGAAGAAGAATGCCAAAGAAAGTTCAAACTACTGTACAATTGTGCTCATTTCACATGCTAGTAAGGTTATGTTCAGAATACTACAAGCTAGGTTTCAGCAGTGTGTCAACCAAGAATTACCAGAAGTACAAACTAGGTTTCAAAGAAGCAGAGGAATTAGAGATCAAATTGCCAACATTCATTGGGTCATGAGAAGGAAAGGGAGCTGCAGAAAAATATGTACTTCTGCTTCATTGACTATGCTACAGCCTTGATTGTGTGGATCACAACAAACTGTGGCAAATTCTTAAAGAGATGAGAGTATCAGATGACTTAATCTCTCTCCTGAGAAACCTGTGCGCAGGTCAAGAAGCAACAGAACCGGACATGGAACAATGGATTGATTCAAAATTGGGAAAGCAGTACTACAATTTACCCAATCTTTATTCTGAACTTTAGGTTATGAATGAATTAAAATTATTTTGAAAAAATACCAAAAGATAAATCAAGATACTACATTTATCAAAATGAAGCACAGAAGTTATAAGCTAAATATGTTATTGTGACAGTGTAAGGGAAAAAAGGTGATGGCTATTAATAATACGTAACCCTTTTTGCCTCCATGGTCATAATGAAACTACTTGAACAATGTAATTTCTGTTTAAAGTGTTATTTGGCTGGATTTTTCCATTGAGTAATTTTAGATATAAAATTTCCTTGACTAAATGTCCATTTTGGACAATGTAGTTTTTGTCAAAATTGTTATAAGGCTAAACTTTTCCACTGAGTAATTAATTTATAATAACATTTCCTTGGTTAAATGACTACCTGGAAAAGGGAAGTTATGATTGGACCTTTTGCTTTCATTTGAGAAACAGTTGAATAAACTTGGTCAATGCATCTTGGTAATGAATAAGCATGATATTAACCATATAATTAATTACAATAAATGTATATATGTCTCTAAATTACTCTGAAAAAAATGAATCTAGAGTAACTTCCTAGGAAGGTGCTATAAACAGGCAGGCTTCAGAAATCCATTTGCTATTATATCTGGGGATTTCTGACCAGCAAAAATAATAATATGATTATTTATTCCTTACTGCATTTATTCTGCAGAATTTGAGTTTCATTCTGAATACATGCATTTATTATCTATACATTTACTAGTTATATATGCATTATTTCTGAATCTTGTACATGTTGGAACCTGTGGCTTTTTCAGCAACACAAGCAAAAAGAAATTTCAAACCAATAATGTAAAAGATCAGAGATTACAGATAAAAATCTGCATTTAGTGTTAAACAGAGCTAAATCAGAAGACAAATTATACTGAAGCCAAAGTCATAAAGCTCTAGATAAAGTTTGTTGTCTAAAACTATGTAGTTTCTTAATTTAGCACACATCTCTAAAGGCAGTGTCCTACAGCAACTGTGATCAAAAGATTTTGCTAATATGAAATATCTGCCAAAACATATTTTCTATTAAATCGATAACTATATGAATGTTGTGGAAACTACAAATGAATCAATTCAAAAAGAAAAAAAAATGCTCTCTTCCTGATAAGCAAATTTTTAGTGAATAGCGACACATTAGCTTTGATGTATTTTTCTTACTTTACTTTTCACTTTATGTTCAAGGCAAATTTAATTGGTCTGCAGGGAAGCAACTTATTCTTGCTCATTCAACTCATTCAACTTCCCTACTGAATATGTACAAATACAATTACCTGATGAAGAAAGTAAACAGTAATGTACTCCGATTCTTTGTATACTAATAAAAGTAGCATACTGTAAAACGAGTAAGCTCTGTCTTATCCAACTCAAATATTGAATAAACTTCCTACACAAGAGCAGAGTGACATGTCACTGCTCAAACAGCATGAAAGACTTCTAACAGGAAAAAGAAGGGAAACCAAGGAGGAAAGCCAACAGGGTCTTTCCTTGCATGCTGCCATAAGTTCTACATGTTTGCATGATAAATTATATTGTCATTAGATATAAATCCTTTTCACAACAATTCTAACTTGTATCAAAATTGTTTTTGTATCAAAATGCAATCTATATTAAGTAAAAGTCAGGAGAAATACAGGTAATGCTCAACTTATGACCAGTCATTTAACTACTCTTCACATTTACGATGGCTTCAGAAAGGGTGCATTATAGTCTGTAAACACTTCTGGAGGTCATAAAATATCACACACACCCATGGTCATATTGCCATATTTTGGACACTTGGCAAATGGCTCACATTTAGTTACCAAGTGCCTGCAATCATGCAATTACCATTTGCAAACTTTTCTGTTGCCTTCCCCAGGAAGTCAATGGGGAAGCTGGCAGGGAAAGTTGCAATCCAAGGGACAGAGTAGAGGAATCCTTCAGTGGGCTGCATGACAGACTTAAATCCTGAAGAATTCAGCCCCACTACTGTGGAGAGAGATACCCATGTGAGATGCCCATGTGATTGCTTCGTTCAATGACCACAATTCCACAATCCCAGCAGTTGTAAAGCAATCTCCTGGGCAGATTTTCCCTTTATACACAGAAAGTAGGGGAAATACTTTGGCAGTCTGCAAAAGCTAGTGGGGGAAGTGATATTCCTAGATAATGCTGTTAAAAGTGCTGTACTCAATATGCCAGCAAATTTGGAAAACTCAACAGTGGCCAAAGGATTGGAAAAGGTCAGTTTACATTCCAATCCCAAAGAAGGGCAATGCCAAAGAATGTTCAAACTACCAGACAGTTGTGCTCATTTCACAAGCTAGCAAGGTTATGCTCAAAATACTACAAGCTAGGCTTTAGCAGTATGTGAACTGAGAACTATCATATGTACAAGCTAGGTTTCAAATAGCAGAGGAACTAGAGATCAAATTGCCAACTTTCACAGAAAAAGCAAGGGAGTTCCAGAAAAACTTCTACTTCTGCTTCATTGACTACACTAAAGCCTTTAATTGTGCAGATCACAACAAACTGTGGCAAGTTTTAAAAGAGATGGGAGTACCAGACCACCTTACCTGTCTACTGAGAAACTTGTATGCTAGTCAAGAAGCAACAATAAGACATGGATCAACAGATTGGTTCAAAATTGGGAAAGGAGTATGACAAGGCTGTATATTGTCACCCTGCAGATTTAACTTAAATGCAGAGTACATCATGTGAAATGCTGGGCTGGATGAATCACCAGCTGGAATTGAGATTGCAGGGAAAATTATCAACAACCTCAGATATACAGACAATACCTCTCTAATGGCAGAAAGGGAAGAAGATCTAAAGAGCTTCTTGATGAGGATGAAAGAGGAGAGTGAAAGCTGGCTTGAAACTCAACATTAAAAAAACTAAGATCATGGCAACCGATTCCATCACTTCCTGGCAAATAGAAGGGGAAGAAATGGAAGCAGTGAAAGATTTTACCTTTTTGGGCTCCAAGATCACTGCAGATGGTAACTGCAGCCATGAAATTAAAAGATGCTTGTTCCTTGAGAGGAAACTATGGCAAACCTAGACAGCACATTAAAAAGCAGAGACATCACCTTGCCAACAAATGTCTGTAGAGTGAAAGCTATGGTTTTCCCAGTAATAATGTATGGCTGTGAGAGTCGGACTATAAGGAAGGCTGAGTGTCAAAGAATTGATGCCTTTGAATTGTGATGCTGGAGAACATTCTTGAAGGTCCCTTGGAAGGAGATCAAACTAATCAGTTCTATAGCAAATCAATCCTGATTGCTCATTGGAGGTACAGATACTGAAGCTGAAGCTCAAATACTTTGGCCACTTAATGCGAAGAGTGAACTCATTAGAAAAGACTGTGATGCTGGGAAAGACTGAAGGCAAAAGGCAAAGGAGATGGCAGTGGACCAGATGGTTAGATAACATAGTCAGTGTGATGTCCATGGGTTTGGGTGGACTCCACAGGCCTCCACAAGGACTCCACAAGGAGGCCTGGCGTGCTGCAGTTCATGGAGTCGCAAAGTGTCAGACACGATTGCATGGCTGAACAACAAAGTTATCTGGGCATCTCAGTTAATAACTAGTTTGCTCAACATATGTGATTCTGATGCCAAATGTGGTTGTAAGTTGAGGACTATCTACAATATATACAAAATCCACTTCTGCTTTGGAAGGTATCTTGAAGTATAGGTATTAATAGTACTAAGAGATGCTGTTAAAACTGCAATAGTTAATCACATTAATGAGGTAACAGGTGGCTGGTTTTGTTTTTTGGCATACAAAACCGCAGCATTATCTTCCATTAATTGTAAGGATTGCAGCTGATTAGATCAAAAGTAAAGCCCCTTAATCCAGCCTGCTCTGTTATATCGAGGCATCAACTCCTTTCCCTCCCTGAGATCTAAGAATTTTAGTCTGTTATGACAGAATGAAGCAAAAAGCACACATGGCATTTTAATCTGGGAATTGCTATGTATAGGATGATCTCCCATCCGGTGAGAGCAGAGACAGAAGACACAACTGAAGGCCTGATTGTAGAAAGAGTTTTTCTGTAGGGGCCTTGTAATCAGGCCTTCTCACTAGCATGCTCCTTTTGCAGAACAGCTTGTCTTCACACATCTGGACCACGTCTTCCATGCTGGTTTCAGCAGGAATAGAAAAGCTTAAATATTCAATAAGGCCTTCAGGGGTTGTTAGTTAATGGATGTTATTATAGTATTGGTCTTCTCTCTGTTGCTCTCTCTCTCTCTCATTTCTTTTCTTTTTTATATTTCACGCACTGGTTTTTCTTGTAAACTATTCAGAGTCAATATGAAATAGAAAGGCACTGAAATCTTTGAACTAATCAGTGTCTAGAGAAACAGATTTTTTTCTAACATCTGATATATCAGAGGTATATTCAAGTATTGATCTTGGTGAATTATATTTATCCTAGAGTATTGTTCCATTAGTAATACAAACCAATATCCTTGTAACAATTGCAACCTCCTACAGATTTTGCACAAAATCAAATTAAAATGAGAGGCAAGCTGACACAGATCTAAGAACTAGCATCTTAACACTTTTTTGTTCTGGAACAGGAGGAGAACCACATTGTTGCAGCTCATAGTATTTGCTGCAATTATAAATTACCACCCCACAGTTTTCCACTTTAAGGCTGTCACTATGCTTGTCAAGCATGTATAATTACTGCATGGGACCTTCACAATCACCTTCTTCACTGCTCTATAGAGCCACTTGATTCCTGAGCTGTCACCAACTGTAGTTAATGACACCACATCATCTTTTTTACTTGTTAGCCAGCAAACAAATGGACACTGGCAGGGAAGAAAGGAGGTGAACAGTGGATACAGTATTTATCATGATCACCATGATCCACAATGGAGGAAAATCAATTTCTCTTAATCAACAAGAGTGACTTATTAATGGTTATGACTCCTGGCTGGATAGCTGTACTGATTTGATTATGTTGGAAGAGAAATTAGCAGCAAGAGTCAAAGTCTGTCTCTGTCTCTTTCTTTTTCTTCAAGATATTAGTAAGAAAAACATACCTTGATCAGAGAAAGAATGAAGAAACTGGTTTCAGAAGTATTAACAAAGATGTAAGCAACCACAATTTTAATTTATAACTGAAAGACATGGTTGCTATGGTTATAGCTAATCCTATAAATAATAATTATTTTTGATTTACAGTATTTTATAATACATTTTAAAATCACAAACTATAACTATACCATATGCTATATGTTAAAACTACAAGATTTCAGAGAAAATAACATTTGCAGATAAAAATCTTTCTTTTCATATACAAAACATGTTGCAGTTTTTAAATCAGTGAGAAAAATTGTTACTTAAATATTTAATTTTATGGCTCATAAACCCTGTAAATTAAAAATAAGAAGCCTTCTATTTCAGTCTACTGTGTAATAGTTGTGGTGAACAAAAACATTAAATCAAACTATCATTTTTCAATATTTGGAGAAGATTGAAAATTTAATATAAAATCTATTGCAATGTTCTCATGTGCAAGCCAATACCATTTCTGAATTCCCATCTACATGCATGATAATTTTATTCTTTTCTAAGAAATAAATTACATGAATTTATTCCTTCACCTGAATTTAATAATATGAATGAATATATCTAAATCTATATCTACAGTTACATCTATAGTTTATCTGTAAAATAAATCAAAAACAGAAACATGAAGGTAGCAAAAGGAATATTGAAGTTATTAAAATTCTATCTATCTATCGATCGATCTATCTTCTGTCTTTTTTTCTTCCTGTAGTTTACAACACTTCAGAAGTAAAGTGGAACCTCGCAAGACAAGCACCTCGCTAGATGATATTTTTGCAAGACGAGCAAAAATTTTTAATAATATTTATTCTGCTTGATAAGCGGCAACTCTTTAGATGAGCAAACTTTGCGCGATGACTTACGCGTCATCAGTCAGCGCGCTCTGTATTTCCCACTCAGGCAGCAACCGCGCGAGAGTTCTGTCAATGCTGCCACATGCGGTTTACTCCATTACTGTCCGTGGGCTGTACTGTGAGACGTTGCTGAGGGAAAAGGGAAAAGGCCCTTTTGCCTCAAGCAGTGGCGGCAGCGGATCCTCCGAGCCAGCAGGGGGCGCCGGACAGCAACTGGCCTAGCAGTAGCCGAGGCCAGAATCTGCCTCAAAGTAAATCCGTAAGTGCTGGTTAGTTTGCTCTATTTGGGCTTTATATCATGGGTTAATCATTGTTACTTGTTTCAAATGTTAGGGACAATCATTTCTACATCAAATTCTGTTGAAAATTAATTTTTGTGAATATTTTTGGGGGCATGGAATGAATTGTCCGATTTTCTATTGTTTCCTATGGGAAACCTCTTTTCGGTTTAAGAGCATTTTGCACTAAGAACGTTCTTCTGGAACAGATCAACAAGATCCCACTGTTTTCAGAATACTTCCCTACTGGAATATGCCAGATATCTTCCTATGATCTTCAACTTTCAACTTCTTCTGCATTAATTCCTATACATCTGGATGTTGCTGTTTCCACCCAAGTGAAATATCTCCTCCCAGGCCACCATTAGTTCTTGAATCAATAGATGAACCCCACCAAGAAGTAGAAGAGGTGACAAACCTTTTCTATCCCCAGAACTAAATTTTGATTTATTTATTAGAAATATATCCTACTTTTATTCAGAAACTCTAGGTAATGTATGTAATGTTCCTTTCCACTATTTTTTGTACTATATCAACCCTGTAAAGTAAACTGGTATGAGAGAATGTGATTTGCCTTAGAATGGTCTTCCCTAAGACTAAAACCTGACACTCACAGACCTGATACTCACAAACATTTCAATCACTACAAGGCACTGTTTATCAAGATGAAAAATATTCATCTCATTTGGACAATTTTGGTTTTACTTTATTTATTCATCTGCTCCCTAAATTTCGTTCCCAAATTGGCTTAAGTTTTAATAACTGGACAAGCCATAAATAAAATTCCATTCCAATCCTACTCCAGAAGCTTAAACAGCATACTACTGTTTTTAAAAAAAAATAAATAGCAACAATTTTATATTTTAAACATGATTATGAGATGCAATTGGTTTTTCTGTATTGAATACACATTCACCATTAGACAGCAAAGATTGAGTTATGATCTGTTTCATTAAGGCATCAAAGGAAGTACTTGGGAATAGAATAACTGAGTCAAACCACAGAAGACTTAGATCTGCCTACTAATACTAGTGTCATTAACTTGCAACCCAATAAGGAGAGAGAGAGAATATGACAGCAGAGATAAAGTCAAACAATTAAACAAAAGAAATGAAAAGAAATAAGACACCCTTAATGCTTTTTCCTGCCAACTTTACCTTTCTGGTTCCAGATTTCCTAAAGATTTTGGGCATATGGCCTGAGTTCCTGATAGTTAGAAAAACCTATTTTTAGGGTGTGTGATGGTGCGAGATGTTAAAATGTTGGGAGTGTTGACCAGAAGCTCAACAGCTTGGCAGTTCAAGATCCAAGAGCCTCCAGATGACAGGGTGAGCTCCCATTGTCTGCCTAGCTCCTGCTAACCTAGCAGTTTGAAAGCATATAAAAATGCAAGTAGATAATAGGTGAAACCTTCGGTGGGAAGGTAACAGTGTCCGTGTAGTTCAGCATATAGTCATGCTGGCCACATGATCACAGAAATCTCTTCAGGCAACGCTGGCTCTTTGGCTAGGAAAGATAGATGAGCACTGCCCCCTAGAGTCAGCCATGATGGCAGGGGAAACCTTTACTTTTTATGAACTTTTTTAAAAGAAAAAACTTTCAGCTACTTCTTGTTGCCCAAATCGCTCCCCACTTTTCTCATTAGGAGAACACAATGACTTTCAGAACAATAAAAAAATTAAAGAGTTATAACCCAATCTCCATGTCCTCAATCCATTTAATTTCAGTAATCTTCCAGAAGATCTATCTATGCTGATATTTTGTTTTGCTTATTTACATTACATCAATTGTTGAGACAATGATATAACATGGATTTTTTTTTCTCCAGATTTGGAAAAGATAAGAGGGAATAAACTACAATGAGTCTGTGTTAAAATTTATGTTAAAAATATTCATAATTTTATCATCTCAAGTTACTCTTGGCAATTGTTCTGCTGAAATTCAAATGAAGTCAGCTTTGTAGCTACAAAATATAGGAAGTAGTCTCACTGCCCAATTCTACTTAGTGATGTCATATGAGTCCATTGTTTTTCCTTTTATATTAATAAAGTAATTTATTTTCAACAAATTGCCGTTTCATACCAAAAAATTACCTGCATACAAAATCCAAGATATATCAGGCAAATTTTTTGATATATATACTTTCTATCCAACTCTTTATAAGCTCAAGATAGAAGGGAGGGAAGGAAGTGGGTTTATACAACTTTTCAGTATTACTGAAAACACTAGCAACAGTGACTATATGATGTAAGTTACTGTTTGTGTATATTTAAAATCAACTTTATATTTGGGAATATGAAAATTTTTGACAGGAATATTTATTTGAATATAATATTAATGTGTTTTGCTTTTTGAATTTACAAGTATGAATTGTGAAAGAAAAGTTAAATGACAGATATTTCTTGCTTATTTTATTTTGACATTTTAAATTTTAATCACCTTTAGCAAGGCAGCTGCAAACTCATATTTAATGACCACATGTCTGCTTTTAAATCATCTTCTGAATGCATTTTACTGAATAGACCATGACAATGCTTTGAAGCTTTATTCTCTTTCGTAGTTACAAGTCATAACAATGCCTCCTCTAATCAAGTTATTCCGCATCTGCCTGTCACAAATAACCCAGTAGCAACTAAATATGTTGCCATAAATCCTTCAAAAAGATGCATAACTTTATTAGCTCAATATTTTTGAATTGACTACATTACTTTAAATAACAGCTTTCATTTATTCCATCACTGCAGGTCAAATGTGCATGTTGAACAGAAGCTGAACATATATAGTATTTGAATGTGGTATTCTATTATTCTAAATATTCAAATTCAACAAATGATACCATCCTCTGGCTAGATATTAAAAACTGGATTTACAGCAAAAATACACTTTATCTTAATTTAAATTCCATGTTTGTCTGTCTTCCTTTAAGCAATAATTTAATTTCAGATGATAGTTTACAGGAAGTCTACATGACAGAGAGTTACAGTATAATGATGCATCTCTTTGTCCATCTTCCCCTTTTGGACCAAATACTATTAAATGCAAATTATATATTGATAACTTTTAAAGTAATCTCCTATGAGTTGAATTGAATTCCTAGGGAGTACATGGGGGAAAAACAACTATTTATTTGTTCTGTAATCAGTAAGAAAGTGGTTTGACCCTGTCTTCTTCAAGGATGGTGGTGGGGATTTTCTGATCATGAAACCAGGATCAATCAGGTGTAACACAAATAAATAAGCCCAAGAAAATCACCACCAAAAGGAGAACTGAATGAGTTAACAAAATATTGGTCCAGGATTTTCAAGATTATATTATTGGCATTGGAGCCAAATTAATCTAAACAGCAAGAAACAAAACAATCATCTACATTTGTTAACTGCTTGTGGTTCCTTGCCCATTAATTAATGAGTAAATGTCTATTTATGTTCATCTATGTATGTTCATTCCAGGTCATGTCTTGCAGCAAAATTGCAAAAGAAATTTGCAAATTATTTAAAAAAGGCAGCTGGATTTTTATCTTTAGAAGTTTCAGAGAAATGTTAAGCTTACGATGTAAGAATTCAGAGTATCCTGTTTCAAAGTATCCTCCTGCTTTTGGGAAATCATATATTTCTTATTATTTTTACCTTTTTCATATGAGGCTGAGGAAGATGGAATGGATGGAAGTTGAAACATTTCTCTGTACCATCTACAAACAAAAAGTCCAGCTGCTTTTTAAAATAGTTTGCAAATTTTTTTGCAATTTTGCTGTAATCAATGAGTAGTTTTGCGTTTTCTTTCTCAGAATCTTTTTATGCTACTTTATAGTAAGTCAAATATTTTCACAAGAGGGAAAATCATTATAGAACCAAGTTTTCTATATGTTGAAATTATCATAGTCTTGGCTTGCATACAGTCCTTAACAAATTAATATTGGAATAATTATTAGAAGTGATAGCAGAATTGAAATGGTTAAAATTTAAGCAGTGATTTTTAGAAGAGTAACAAAAAACTTTCACAGTATTTCTGATTGTGCCAATAAAGTATTTTAAATGGTTTACTTGAACTGATTCAAGAACTTGTTCCAGTGCAGTTCCCTAAATCGTACTGGCCCAAGGTATCTGTCAAATAAAGGATAATTTGAAGACCTTAACTTAATTCTGTAGAGGAGTCTATGAATGGTAGGTGCTCACTATCAAGACTGAAAGCAATAATAAAGTTTAAATAGTACAGGACAGAATCATCAGAAATATATAGTTTGTGACAGAAGTTTCTCTGCAGCCCTAGAAGATGAATTCCTCCTTAATATCATCTCAGTATCAATAGATTCACTGAGAACCTTCAAGTTAAATGTTGTCACTAATTGAAACAATTTCCATTCCCACCCCAGTGGATAACTTTAACTCTTTATTTCTGAGGAGTCAATCCACTAAGTAAGAAACTTTCAGTTAAAGTGTTGAGACAAGATGTTATTGTTTGATCCCATACGAGCATTATAACCATATGTAGTTATTAATATTATGTTGGGAGACTGGACCATTACAATGAAAAAAATAGTTTTAAGGTGATTCTAGTGTTTGTGACTTTGAGAAATAAAACTATGACTGGGCAAACAGACATGAATAAAAAACAAATTGGTAAAACTAATGTTTAAGGGGAAGTTATAGTTAATCACAAAGCTGGTAAAATGTGATCATCAGTCTACATCAGAGTGCTTATAACCCAAGAATATGATCACTTTTTTAACTGGTCTAGCTGTGATGGATTTAGACAAAACATTGAAGAACTAACAGTTCTATGTCTCTTTTTAAAAAATAAGTTAAAATTGATAAAGAAACATGAAGAATTGTTTGTTTGAAGCACAATCCTAAGATGTTTCAAGATAGCAAATATATATCAGGATCTAACTGTAGTAACTGTATATTGAAAGTATTGTATAAATAAGTAGAAGCAGTCACTGGCATTGGAAAATTGTGCATATGCAGAGAAGATCGTCATATAGTGACTTGATAGTATAAGTATTTATATAAGAAATAAATATTTAATTTGATCATGGACAGCCAATCAAAGGTATACAAACTTGGGAATGACTGACCACCATTCAGTATGTTGCTAGTAGAGGAACTATGTTATCATTAGAATGGCAATGTAGATCAGAGTACATGTTTGGTTCTTTATTATATAAATTTTAGTACAGGGAGAGCAGCTGTAGCACAATTAAAGGCAAGGCTAGAGAGAACTTGTCTTAGCCCCTCAAGTCTTTGAAGGTAGACTATGTTCACTTCTGGGCAACAAAGCCAAAGAGATCCTAACTTAGATTTTATTTACAAAGGCAATTAATTTATACAAATGAGAATCCTGTTGATTCTCAAGGTCAGCTAATTTGAATTCATTCCTAAACTGTTCAAATTACTTGTTTTTTTTTTCTTTTCATTTTTCTCTTGGCATTAGACCCAATTTCAAAAAGGGTAGTAAAGTTTAATTGTCGGATCTCTAAAGACCCAGTTACATAAACTTGAAAAGATGCCAGATAATTTCTCATCCTAATTAATATTTATGAAATTGTAGAATAATTAAATTTAAGTAAGATCCTACAGGCATCCCCCCAGCTTGGGACAGTTAGTCATTAAACTGAGGATAGTTAGCCATTAAATCTTTCTGAGAAAGTGGAATGTAGAATAGTAGCAGACTTAAAGACAGAATGGCTTTTTAATAAGAATCCCATCATTGTCTGTTTATGCTATTATTCTAAAGGACAAGCATGACTTGAGCTGGCTGTAAAATATTATATGGTGAGGACATATTTGACTCAGAGGAATAGTTCCAAAGCATTCTTCTATCTGTTGATATCCCTTTTGGATACTTTTTTTAACATGGCAACCAATGTAGCTTGCATAGTAGTGGTGACGTATGGGCACACTGAAAACCATCAGTTACTGCTTGCAACACTTCATTTTGAACTGCCTGTAAGTTCTGGATAATCTTTGACAGCCCCATACAGAATATTCAAAGAAATAATTCAGTTGTGGGGTGACCAGGGCATAAGCAACTCTTGGAAGGACTTCCCAAACAAGTAAAGGGCACAACTGGTGAACAAGATGAATCTGTGCAAAGGCCCTCCTGGACAAAGTTGCCACCTCATCTTGAGAAACAACTGTAAGTACAGAAGGACCCCATAATTGTACAGCAGTCTCTAATAAGAAAGAGCTATCTCATCCAAGACCAATTATGGTAATGACCCTGGGTAGCCAAACAGTACTTAGTCTTGTCAGGACTGAGACAAGGTTTGCTCTGTTCCATCCAGACTTAAGACACTGAGTTATCACACTTACAGCTTCATCTGCACAGCTTCGGGCTGAGTATCATTGCTATGGTGATGATACCAAAGCCTTAAACAATAGAGTCCATTACCCAGCTGTTATAGATATTAAATAGAAGAGGAAAAAGCAAGTCCTGAGGTACTTCATAAATGAGAGACTGCAGGCACAATATCTTCCCAACATCAACACTGACTTAAACTGACTTCCAGGGAAGAAATAGCAGACTAAAGATGGCTTTGTTAATAGCAGAGCCAATAACAACAATGGAATGAACAGTTGGTCCAGTTTTTGTAATTCCTCTCTGGACAAGAAAAGGGCCTGAGATTATCCACTAGTGCTCCATACAATTGCTCTTCATGAGGAAGCCACCAGTCTCTGGCAGATTTGGAGCTCTAGGAGTTAAGAGAATAGCTATCTTGCTCAACCTATGATCAAGTATTTAAGGAATAGTTCACATCCTTCCTTTTCTAATCACTTTTAGAAATTGCTTATTAACTACTTTCAGCTACTAGGAATGTTGGATCAGAAAGTTTTAGAACACCGGGTGAGTTTCCTTAATTTCTTAATAAGTTTTAAGTAGAAGTTTAATGACTATTTTTTTCCTGGAATAAAAGCTGATAAAACTTTGATTTTAGAAAGTTACAAATGGACTAAAGGTCAGATAAATTTGACATAAGAAAATCCTCACTATGGGGAAATACTTTTGTTTTAAATTTTTAAAAAATGATAGATGGGCTTTTGAAAGTTGGACATAATAGAAAAGAAAAAGGAACTAAAGAACTAAATAAAACAAAGAATTAAGGTAATTACTAATACAGAATGTAACATAATATTTTAACATTGGACACATTGAAAATATTTTTGAACAATGGAGCAAGAGGTTAGTTTTAAGAGTATCTGCCTCTGTAAATGACTATATTAAAAGATGTTATAGAAAAGGAACAAGTTTTCCTGGACAAGATTGAGACTGATCTGAAACTAGATTTTAAAAATGGCAAGCTACAATAATGATATAGAAAAAGAAAATACACTACTGTAAATATGCAAGGAAACTGGCTGATATCTTAGGAAGTAAAAGGTATATACAAATAACAAACCAAAAATGACCTGGATAATCTTCCTACATTGGATTGACAAAAGAAGCTTGTTAAAACTTTGAAGAATTTTGTGAGAAATGACAATGAATAAAAGAAAAGAAATCAATTTCTAAGATCTTATTTGAAGGGACTAAAAATTAAAATTGTTAGAAGTAAAAGGATAGAGTTGATTTATTTGATCAACTTAAATTAGACATGTTGTTATCTGGTATCCCTTAATGTATTTTGGAAGATAAGGACAGAAATGACAAGATTTTTAAGGATTTGTTTATAGATAAGAGATAAAATATGGCAAAAAGAAATCATTTGATGTATTTTAAGAAAAGCAATATGTTACTAAAATTATTTATGCTTGTTGTGATGAAAGGGGAAGCATATATATATGTAAATCACATATATATGCATTAGTGTCTGTGATTTTCTTCACTATATTCTTATTTTTCTTTTTTTTATTTTCATTTTCTTTTCTATATGTTCTGTATTTTATATTTTTAATTTGCATTAGTTTTTTATCACTGTAGTTCTAATTTTAACAAAATTAGTATAAAAATCACTGACTAAAACTGCTGAGGAAAGAGGTGAACCCTACAACACAGTTTATCCCATTTCAAAGCCCAGAGCCAATCCAGAAGGATGCCATGATCAACAGTATCAAAAACCATTAAGAGATCAAGGTGAACTGACCACCCTGATCCTGGCTCACCTGCAGAACATCAATAAGTATGACCACGCTGTCTCTGGACTCTACTTCAAACTGAAACCAAAGTTAATAGGATCCAGATAATCCTGTTTATTCAAGCCTTTTTTCTTCTTCCCCATTGAAAATAATGGATAAAAAGTAAATTAAAAACATCAAAATAAAGAAAACTCTACAAAATTAATCCAATGAAAAACATCTAATTTGCTTAAAAATTGATATGAAACCCAAGAAATCAAAAACAAAATATTATTAAAAAAGTTACAATGAGCAAAGGTAAGATATCTTGTTGAACTGAACTGCTATCACAGGAAAAAATGGGTGATAAAAACTGTATTATACCCACTCTAAACTTCATTAACTTTTCAAGATTAATCAAGGTTGATTTGGTATTGTCATCTGGCTAGGCTATGAGGCTATTAATGATTTTTATTCAGTTACTTTATTCAGTTCGTATCTCCTAGTGCAGAGTTATTCAAGTCATGCTTTAGAAAAAATGTTTTATAACCTTTTATTAATATGAAATAACTTGGGTTAGAAAACAAAATAAAAAGCATTATATTAATAGCATCAGTAAGATTCAGTTAATTTTATTTCTTTGTAAATATGTTTTGTTTTGTTTTGCAAGCAGACATAAAAGTCATTTATAATCTGAATAAAGAAGAAAAAGGATTATATGTCTTCCCCAGAGAACGGTTGTCCAGCTTTATCAATGGGTACCTCTTTATCTAGATACCAAAAAAGGAAAGCAAGGATTCAAAATATTGCATCCTTTCCTTTACTACAACTCAGTGGTCCCCAGAATTATGAAAAAGGATTATATGTTAAATAAACATAGCATTATTTCAAATAAATCTTATGGGACATTACATTGCACTGCTTGACATAATCCACTTTATCTTTCCAATAGAGATTACAGGTTAAATATATTGTATATGTTCAAACAAATGAACATATTATTTTTTTATTCAATAATAAAGTAGCAGTAGCAAAGTAGTTACTTAAGTTAAAGATTCCTCTTCCATATAATGACCATTATGTAAAGAATTCTGTAACAAATCTGAAATCAATATTCATGTAGCATCTAAAATTTACAGTTTCACCCATCTTGCAATCAGTAGTTTATAAGGACCCATAAAATCAGGTAATTAAATTTGATTTAAATGTAATGAATTATAAGTATAGGCCAATTTATTGATTAGCAACTAGTGCAGAGTTTTGGTTTTGATTTAGCAATTAATCTTTTTTACCAATACCCATGCAACATGTTTCACAATAAAAGGAAAACTATTCTATTTCTTGTTGATGTGAAAAAAGATCACTTTTTGAAGCAGATGAATGTAAAAACTTTGCAAGTTTATTATGCTCAACAGATGGGTATCACTCTTGGAGACATTGTCTGCTTCAGGGAGTGTGCAAAAGCTTAGGAAAGAAGTACTGTTGGACATAAGCCATTGAAAATCACACCAGGAAATCACAAATACAAGCTTAATTTTGCCCATAGAGATCTCCTTACCCCTTGCAGCATCTGAATGACAATACCTGGAGCTTGCAGAAAATCTTCCTTTCCAAGACTTGAAGGGGTTTGGAATGTGACACAACTTAAAGGTAGCAAAAACATTACTGAAATAGAACTCAAGATACCATGAAGGAGAGAAAGAGAGGCCTGGTGTCATGTCCAAATTTTATCATATCAAAATTTTGGTATGATAAAACCATGTCCAAATCTTATCATGTCCAAATCTTATCATACCAAAATTTTGGGTAAAAGAAAGCAAACTCCTAGAAAAAAAGATTCTGAACAAATAAGGATGCTGACATGAAAGATAAACAGGAACAGGGACAGCATATAAATCAATGTTGTGTGAGACAATTTACCTCAACAACTGGTATGATTATAAAAGTGTTTTATACAACAAATATTCCAGTGCACCCAGACAGAAGATCCACATCTCTTGAGCAAGACATTTGGCTAAACACTGATTGTTAGGGGAATGAACGTGTGAGTGAAAGCAAGGTTACGAACATACTATTTCATGAAAGCTTTGTAAATGAACACTGTGTGCTCACAACTCACCGAAAGATTTCAATAGCTGTTTAAGTAACTAAAAAAAGGAGTCTCAGTGAGTATAATCTGCTAATGTTATATGTTCCTGTTCTCTTTACCAGACTGCTTAAGATCAAGACACCTAGTCACTGTCCCTCAAGAACAAAAGATCAAAGCCAGTGAGAGAAGCTGAAGTACATACTTCAGAGGAGAAAAATGTTTCCAAAGCAAAAAAAAAAAACTAGTTAGAGGAAGAGTTGAATTAGGAGAACAGATCAAGAGACTTGATTTGGGGGAGGGAAATGGATGGAAAAGAAAGAAGAAAGGGGAGAAAAAACAATGGGGCAAGTTGAATCAAGTTGGAGTTCCTGAAGGTATAACAGACTCATAGCTTGGAGTGAAACTTTGTTTTAGCATTAAAACTTTTATACATATGCTCGTAATACAGATGGTTATTGTTACCTAGACTAGTTTTGCTTAGGTAGAATTGGTTGTTGTCCCCATCATCACTTGTGTACAGGACAGACATACAAAAAAGGAAGAATGTCTCCTATCATCATTGGGCACTGATAGAATGAAGTAAACAATGTCTGCCATCCTGTCATGCAATTTTCCCAACATATATACTGTACTATGAGAAGCTTGTATGTTAGAAAGAACTCAGAAATAGGAGCTGAAGTAATTTTAGAGACAATGAATGCTAAAGGAAAGTATGAAGGATTTCAACAGCACTGCCCATAGAAGATTTATTTATTTGTATAATGTGGAGTCCACCCAACTTCTAATGGAATTCTTGAGTTGCTTACAATTGAAAAAAAGCACAATATTACAAAATAAAAGAAATTATGCATGGTCTACAAATGAACATATATATAAAAACTATACAGCATGGGATAAACCATCAACCTGTCCCCAAAATCTAGGAGAACAGTCTGGCTTTTAATAGAGTTTTGAATATCACCAGGATGCAAGTCATATATATCAGAGATTTGTTTTCCCAGAGGACAGGAATCACTACAGAAAAAGCACACTTACTGTGTCCTGTCACATGACACTGCTTAATTGATGGGACCTAAAATGTATCAACAACCTCAGATATGCAGATGATACCACTCTCATGGCAGAAAGTGAAGAGGAGCTAAAGAGTCTCTTGATGAGGGTGAAAGAGGAGAGTGCAAAAGC
>JANHZU010006652.1:0-12715 GCA_032468055.1 Acrochordus granulatus | reverse complement strand
AATATAATCAATCTGATTTCGGTATTGACCGTCTGGTGATGTCCATGTGTGGAGTCGCCTCTTGGGTTGTTGGAAAAACGTGTTTGTTATGACCAGCTTGTTCTCTTGACAAAGTTGCGTTAACCTCTGCCCTGCTTCATTTTGTACTCCAAGGCCAAATTTGCCCGTAATCCCAGTTAACTTTTGGCCCCCACTTTCGCATTCCGATCCCCTGTGATGAAAAGGACATCTGTTTTTGGGGTGAGCTCTACAAGGTGCTGCAGGCCTTCACAGAACCACATCCAGCCAACCTCGGCTCATCGATCTTCGTTCCAGGTTCCTCTGCGGCACTGGACCTCCCTCCACCTCCAGGCGCATCCACGGCTGCGCATCCTTTCGGCTTTGGCCGCTCCGCTCTTCCTGGGGCTACTTGCAATCCCTTCCGACCTGAGGGGCTCGTCTTCCGGCGTCCCACCTTTTAGCCTCTGGTTGCTGTCCGTGGGTTTCCTTGGCAGGGATTCCGGAGTGGGTTGCCCTTTCCTTCTCCAGGGGAGTCTGTGGCCCATTTTTCACCAGAGGCCCAGGAAGCCCAGCCACATCCAGCGCGGTCCTTGTCGACCCAGGCGACGACCGAGCCGCGATGGGTTTCTGTAATTTACCTCTCATATTTTTTATGGGAGGGAGACCCTCTTTGTCCAGCCCCTCTGATGAGTCCTGTCCAGCGTGGCTGTACCTCTGGCGCAGTTCTCATCTTCTTCGGGGCACCCAAGCCCCCCAACCACAGCAAGGTGGTACATCAATGGGGGGTGTAACCATGGAGTAAGAGATATTTTTGCAAAGCAAATCCGAAGCTTCTATTTTTCATCTTTCTGTGCTTTTGCCATTTTTCTTTCTTGTCTCTCGTTTCTGCTTTTTTCCTTTGTAAATTTTTTTACAAAATTTTTAAAATTTTTTGTGAAACATTTAATAAACATGTGTTAAAATAAGGTTCTAGTCCTCACAGTTCAGAAGCAAACAGTGGGATTTGGACTCGGCATGAATCCAGACTGGGATGGTAGAATCTTCTTCAGGAAATCTTACTGCATACAGGCAGTCCTCAACTTACAACTGGTTGGTTATCGACCGTTTGAAGTTATGACAGATCTCCCAGGGGATGCTTACAACCTGGTTCTAACCTATATTTACTGTCATTTGCAGTTTTCCATGGTGATGTGACCGCTTTTTACGTTTCTGCCGAAAACCAGCCTTTATAAATTATAAATAATAAAAAAATACTTCTGGTAAACTGGCCCATAGTGAACAATGGGTTCACTTAATGACAGGCTCCCTTATGGTCATAAGTCGAGGACTACCTGTCCTGCGGTTTTAAATTTGTGCGATGCTTCTCCAGCTCCTGACCTCTCGCTTCATGCAGTCCCGGTTTTCCCGCAGGCTACGACTTTGCCGCCGTGCTGGAATGGTTCGCGGAGCGGGTGGACCGCATCATCCTGCTGTTCGACGCCCACAAGCTGGACATCTCGGATGAGTTTTCGGAGGTGATCAAGGGGCTGAAGAACCACGAGGACAAGATCCGGGTGGTGCTCAACAAGGCGGACCAGATCGAGACCCAGCAGCTGATGCGGGTGTACGGGGCCCTGATGTGGTCGCTGGGCAAGATCATCAACACGCCGGAGGTGGTGCGCGTCTACATCGGCTCCTTCTGGTCTCACCCGCTCCTCATCCCGGACAACCGGAAGCTCTTCGAGGCCGAGGAGCAGGACCTCTTCAAGGACATCCAGTCGCTGCCCCGCAACGCGGCCCTCCGGAAGCTGAACGACCTCATCAAGCGGGCACGGCTGGCCAAGGTCAGGAGCGCTGCTCGTCTGGATGTTGGCTGGGGATGATGGGGCTTTTAGTGGCGGTGGGGGACGGATAGTCTTGGGCATCTTTGGAGTCTGGCCACCGCGTGATGGTGGGCGCGCTTGCAAAACAGTCCCCACGGACACGCCCCGATTCCCCAAAACGCCCCATTGACCAGAGAGTAGACTGGTCTCTTGACACCTCCTTCGAAGACATGTTCTCGGCTTACGGCCACAAGTTCCATTGTAAACTGGTGTAGTCATAACACGACTAACCACTTGGCCAGACCTGATTTTATTCCCATTATTTTTTTTTTAATTTCTACACTAAATTTGTTTGCCATCCATCTTGCGGTTCGAGGCGACTCCGAGCAGCTTTTATCACGGTGGTCAAGTAAATCACGTCTTTAAGCGAATCACATGGTAGTTCAGCCAATCCGGCTTCCCCGGTTGATTCGGCTCGTTGAAAGTCAGCTGGGAAGTTTGCAAATCGCCGTCTAAGGTGCTCCCGCTTTCTTACATTTCAAGGACGGCTCATAAGTACGGCATATAAATTTAATAAATAAATAAATAAGCCGCTTTCTCGAAGGTGTTGTACTTTTGAACCGTTGACAAAGGAACAGTCATAAGTCGAAGACTTGCTGGGAAGCGATGCTGACTTCCTTTTTTTTTCAACTTTGAAGAAGCGATAAAGTTTTTTCAGCTCCCCGGTCTGCAGATCGGGTGTGGCGGCGGCGGCGATCTGTTTTGCTCTGCCGCGCAGATCCGCTCCTTTTCCCCTCCGGACGCTGAGGATTTCCCACCAAGCGCGTCCCGGTTTGAGGAATGGGCCGCTTGTTCGTTGTGCGGACGCACAACCAGCAGCAGCCCTCGTAGGGCTCAGCTCTCCCGCAAAGTGTCCACTGGTGGTCCTTTAGTAGGGAAAAAAATCCGATATTTTACCCACGATATGAACAAAAAGGCGCGCCGGGCGTGTCCGGCTCTGGGACGGCGCTCATCTCCGTTTCCCAGCCGAAGAGCCGGCGCTGGGCAAAGCCCTTCCGTGGTCATGTGGCCGGCATGGCTGGACGCCACGGCGCACGGGGCGCTGTTGCCTTCCCACCACGTAGGTGGCGCCTCCTTTTCCACGTGCTAGAGCCCACTCTGGGTCCCGAACTCGGGGCGCTAACCGTCCAGCCGACAAGCCCAGTGTCTTAACCGCTCGGCCGCCGCACCCCCGGAGTATCAGTTCCCAGTGAAATTGGGATTTAAAACTAATATTTTTTAAAACTAATATTTTGTTTTCGTAGCGCTGGTGGCAGGTATAAACCGCTTGGCTAGCGCGCACCCCAGTGAAACGGGAAGCCCACGTGCACCTTCGCACGTGTGATCCCCGCAATCCTGGTTTTCTGCTCCCCCCCCAAAAAAAGATGTCTCAACCCTGTTTGGTGTGTGCTGAAGAAAAAAAAAACCCTTTTCTGAAAGGAAATGCACAGCCGAAACAAAGGCGGCGCATGCCTTTTGGGCAGGCTCACGCCGGAGTAAAAACAGAAGTCGCACCTGGTGAGAGCTGACCCTGGTTAAGATTGGTCAGGAACCTGCAAGGCGTCCGGAAAGTCCCGCTGAGTTCCTGGCAGAAGCGGCCGATTTCCCTCAATTCCCATAAAGCTGCTTTTGTGTTGTTGATGTTCACACGCACCGAAGGTTTTGCCTTGCGCTGCGCCTTAAAGCGGTTTTTGCCAACCTTGGCAGCCTTAAGAAGTGCAGACTTCGCCTCCCGGAATTCCCCAGCTGAAGTTCACAAACACTGCCTTATAGCAACAGGGTAGTCCTCGGCTTACGGCTGTTTGTTTCAACAACCATTCAAAGTTACGACGGCACTGAAAAAAAGTGGCTCAGTACCAACGATCCTCGCACTTAGAGCTGTTGCAGCATCCACATGGTCGCATGATCGTAATTCTCTTAACAACTGCGGTGATGCCCTTAATGACTACGGCAAAAAAGGTTGTGACTCACTTAATGATTGCATCGCTCAGCGGTGGAGGTCCCGGTTTCGGTTGGGGTCGCAACTCGAGGACTACTCAGATAGCTAGCAGGGCTGGATTGCATTCCTTGGATGGGACACCAGCAGGAGATCCCACAGCTGTAAACTTGACTTGAAAGCCAAAGAGGGCATGTGGAAGGAGGCAGCGGTGAGCCTTTTTTTTGTACCGCAGGTAAGAAAATGACGCTGCTGCGCCCACAACGTCACCACGATTTAGATTCGACTTGGAAAAGTTGCCTGTCTTCAGGCCGGCGCTAGGTTAGTTTTGGTGATCCTTTGGGGTCCCCCCTCACTTGAATTGCTGGCACGGCCAAGTGAAGACCGGTTTTGGTTTTCACTCTCAGCCACTTTAGGAGGTCTGGACATCAGCGCCCAACACCGAAGGTCGCAAAGGGCGACACCGGGGCGCTGCAAATACGCGCTGGTAGCCAAGCACCCGAATGTTGACAACGCGGTGCTGCAGCAGTCGTAAGGGCGAGGAAGAGCTCTAAGTCACTTTTGTTGGTGCCGTCGTAACTTCCAGTGGTCGCTAAACGAGTGGTTGTAAATTGAGGGCCGCTTCTGACACTCGGCAGGTCCAGGGCGACTTGTGAAGAGGTCCCCCTCCTCAACCGTCTTCCTTCTGCCTCCTGGCAGGTCCACGCCTACATCATCAGCTCGCTGAAGAAGGAGATGCCCAACGTCTTCGGCAAGGAGAGCAAGAAGAAGGAGCTGTTGAGCAACCTGGGTGAGATCTACCTGAAGATCGAGCGAGAGCACCAGATCTCACCCGGTGATTTTCCCAGCCTCCGAAAGATGCAGGTAGAAACCTGGATTAAACCCCAGGGGGGCGGGAGGGACAGGCTTTGGGAAGCGGGTTCCCTGCGGGGGGGAGGGCGGAAAAGCTAAGCTCCGGCATGGTCGTGTTCTCCCCACGTGTTGCTTCTCTGAAGGGCAAGAGTGCCGGGGCTCTCCCAGTTAGGCCCCTCCAGTGCACGTGGGGAGTCTGGAAATCTGGACTTGACCCTTCCAGCCCGGCTGGTATCACAGGACTGGATCTGCAGACCTTGGATGGGGGGCCACCAGGAGATCCCAGAACCGTAGATTCGACTTGAAGGCCAAAAGAAGCGTGGGGAAGAAGGTAGTGAGTTGTGTTTTGCATCACCGGTAAGGAGGTGATGCCGATGTGCGCGCAGAGTCACCGAGAGTCAGGTTCGGCCACTGGCCTCTCTGAGCGCAAGTCACAGCTCGGGCTGGTTGTGTGTCCGCAGGAGCAGCTCCTGGCGCAGGATTTCAGCAAGTTCCAACCCCTGAAGCAGAAGCTGTTGGACGCGGTGGATGACATGTTGGCCAACGACATCGCCCGGCTGATGGTGATGGTGCGCCAGGAGGAGTCGCAGATGCCCTCCCAGGTGGTGAAGGGCGGGGCCTTCGAGGGCACCATGAATGGGCCCTTCGGCCACGGCTACGGCGAGGGGGCAGGCGAAGGCATCGACGACGTGGAGTGGGTGGTGAGTAAAGACAAGCCCACCTACGACGAGATCTTCTACACCCTCTCGCCGGTCAACGGCAAGATCACGGGGGCCAGCGCCAAGAAGGAGATGGTCAAATCCAAGCTGCCCAACACCGTGCTGGGCAAGATCTGGAAACTGGCCGACGTGGACAAGGACGGCCTGTTGGACGACGAGGAGTTCGCCTTGGCCAACCATCTCATCAAAGTCAAGCTGGAGGGTCACGAGTTGCCCGCTGAACTGCCTTCCCACCTGGTGCCCCCTTCCAAGCGCAGGCACGAGTGACCCCGCCGCCGTCGGATTGCCACGCCGAGCGCGGCGACTTGCTCTGGGTGGGTCCCTGAGTGCGGCCCGCAGGGGACTGAGTTCGAATCTCCCCGCTCTGCGCGAAGCCGAATCGCCCAACTTTTCCGAAATGCCCAATACTGTATGTTCAGAGATATAATATATATATCTTGATATATCTACACCGAGGTAGATATATCCACATATATGTGTGTGTGTGAGTGTCCCGCCTAGGAGAAGGTGTAATTCAATATCTTAGGGCTGTAGTCTTCTGTGGTGCCGCAGGGGGAAACTGCTTGCTTTTCTCTGGCCGGGATCCTGCTCTGGGGTTCTCCGCAGGATCCAGGAACGGGGGCTGCGGCCCCCCAGATTCTCGCCACATTTTTTCACAAGCCGGATGGCTGTCCCGTGACAAGTCACGCAGGACCTTTTTTCCGGTGGGAGTTGGTGGTCCTCCTCCTCCTCTATGCCTTGCCTTATTCCCGGAACCCGTTGCCAGAGACGGAAATAGGGCTGCCGCTGAGACTCTTCCTCGCTGCCGACGAATGTCCACACCCACCGCTTCGCTGCCGGAAGCCTCCTGCCTCTCCCGCTCTCGCCGGCAGTTTCTGCCCCGTTGCAGAGATGGGACTCGCGCCGTCTTTGTTGTTGCGCACTCTTTGGGGCCCCGCGTGGCGTTCGGCAGTGAAGCCAGCTTCCTGCTGTGTGCCAGGCGTGGCTGCAGCGCCCTTGGGCACAAGGGTTGAAAGAAGTCAAAAGGGTTGTCAACCCGCAGAGCAGCGTCTCTCAACCTCAGCAAGCTGACGATGCGCGGACTTCAGCTCCCAGAGTGTCCCGGGCAGCACGGCTGGCTGAGGAATTCTGGGAGTTGAAGTCCACACGCCTCAAGGATGCTGAGGCTGAGCAGTACTGCTGAGTTTCTGATGCAGGGAAAAGAGGGGGGGCTTGGAATGAGCATTGAACCAAAATGGGCCGGGCGGGGGCCCCCACTCGTTCCTTGCACTGGACCCCAATAACTAGCCCTGGAGTGAATTTGCGGGAAGAACACGGAGTTTCGGAAGGACACAATCCTAAAACTTGGGATTGGCCGGAAGGAGAGACTGGTGGGCTGAGCTGCTCCAAAGGAGGAGGAGGGTGGAGCAGGGACAGCCGGCTTAAATTCCCAGAATCCTCCAGCGGATGTGGATGTTGCTGAGAATTATGGGAATCGGTGTACTCATCATCGGGGGGGCTCCAAGGGGGACGGCTGGCTGTGAACAGTGTTGAAGCCCCTTCCCTCCGCCCAACCTGGATTTTCAGCCCAAGAAGTGGGGGGGGGAGTAGCTGCACCTCCCCCCACTTTCCAAAGGCAGGTGGAGAGGAAGGTGGTCCGTTTTACTTCTAACAACAAATCCTAGTTAATTCCCAGTCTCGAGGGGGGGAAAAAAATCTTAAAATATCCCATCCGTCTCCCCTGCATTAAAACTGAATTTGAAGTTCTGCATCTCCACTGCTCCGGTCCCATCATCCAGGGATGATGGGACCTCCAGCGCTTGCCGATGACAGGTTAGTCGATTTCACGTCCATTTTCAGGGCGTCCCTGCAATTCTTTATTTCCCTCTTGGGGCTCGCCCTTCCCTTTGGGAGCCAGAGCTTTGGAACCTTGAGGACTAGAAACTTGGGTCGGGGCTTTATTTTGCGCACGGTGCTGGAGTGCACGTCGTCGTGCCGTGACTGAAGTGGACCTTGAAGGAGGGAAATTGCCGAGGGCTTTATCTCCGGCTTTGGCCTTTGGAGCTTGTCCAGCGAGCTCATGACTCTTGGAAACATTCGAGGAAACGAGTCTCTCGCATCTCCTAGGAGTTTGTGTTGCACACCACGTGGCTTTGCACACTTCAGTACCTGCCTGTTTCTTGGTATTTATCGCTCTGCTGCTTTAAATACCCGAAAATCTTTCCCCAGACTGTCCTGCCCAATTAAAAGCGTTTGGTACACTGCAGAAATTTTCTGAAATATATTTACAAAAACACACACACCAACCAAACAACCCACCCATACATACCCTGTTATATCCTTAGAAAGCCCCAATTTGGGAAAAGTTGAATCTATTGTCTGGCTTAAAACAGGTCCTGAGAATTGGCCACTTCTTGGCTTGGAGTCCTGCAAGCGTGGAGAACTCCAGTTCCCATATTCCTCATTGTTACTACGATTGGGGATGGTGGGAACTGAAGTTCCACTTCCTAATTTAAGTTTTTTTTTGGATCAGAGACTTCTACTGGGGAGCACAGCCGTCTTGTCGCTTGCCGGACACTTTTATTTTATCTTATAAAAACAGCTTCAGGGGTGATATTCTAAGAACTCTCTGACCAGTCATGATGAAGGTTGGCCATGATGGATCTGCTGTCATCGGGTCACCTGTCTGCACGAATGCGGTCTGCTGACCCTTTAACCGGGTGTTGTGTGAACAGGGCCACGGAAAGGAGGTAATTGCTCTGGGTCTGATTCGGGGGGTTACGGTTTCTTTAACCCACTTCCGGGTCTAAACAACACAGCAAACCGGAAACTAACCACCACGTTGGATTCTCACAACTGCCTGAACTAAGGCGGCGGCTGAAGTTTGGTTTAGTGCAAGTGCACACATCCCAAAATCGCTCAAGTTGAGAAATACCGGTTTTGTACGTTGCGATTTATTGCTTAACACGTGCTATATTTGTGCGTTCTCTAGGACTTTGTCACCGTTTTTGTCCTCCGGTGTACTCAAGACGAAATTTAATTTTGATTAATAGGGTTGTTCCTCACTGATTCTTTTCCCTCGGTCATTTTTTAACACTCACGTTCACCTTTAATGTTCACATTTGCGAGAGTGCCACGCTTGGTTGCTGACCACGCTTACCTAATCTGAGGAAAAGGGATGGGAGACGGCAGGTAATTCTCGACTTAGGACCTCAGTTGGGACTAGCGTTTCTGTTGCTAAGTGGTGTGACTCGTGACGTGAGCCACATCTCGCGTAACGACCATTTTCCGCAGTTGTTAAGTGAATCCAAGCTTCCCCATTGACTTTGCTTGTTGGAAGCCCCCTCAGACCGTCCTAAATGGCGATCGCTGCTTCGAGGATGTTTCAGTGTCGTAAATGAATGCCGGCTGCCCAGCATCTGAGTTTTGATCATTGCAGGGATGCTGCAATGGTTGTAAGTGCGAGGACGGGTTGTGAGTGTGAGGGCCAGTCACGTGTGCGGACTGGTCGTAAATAGCTCTTTTCAGCACCACTGTAACTTCAAATGGGCAATGAATGAATGATCGACCTACACGAGGGAGTAGTTGAGATGGGGAAGCTGGAAAATCCTCCCCGGGAGGGACCCACAACAAGCTATCGATGTTGGTGACCCTCGATATCTTTGAAGGCTGCTGCGCTTTGCAACCGACATCTCTGAATGAGGACCCGGATCCTGCCAATACTGTAATTTTCCGCAGCGCAAGCGTCAAGGAAGAGTGCCGGGCAGGAGGAGGAAAAATAAAGTTGCTTGGGAATCGGCGAGGTCCCTGCCCAGTTTCCTGGGCAGGGTTCCTGGGCATGGGCACCGTGTGAGTCAGTTCCTCCCCATCCATGTTTCCAGTGTTTTTGCCTCTCTCGGTTTCTGGGCTGTCACCCCCCAAATGATCATCCTGGCCCCGAACAGCGGAGGAAACGGGAAATGGGCAGGGAGGTCTGGCGCTTAATTTGGGCAGCAAAAACGCCTCACCCCTGCCTCTAGTTTCTCAGCCTCGGCTGCTTGAAGACGGGTGGGCTTCACCTCCCAGAGTTCCCCAGCCAGCGGTGCTCCTGCTCCTCGAGTCCCCAAGATTAAAGACAGCAAGACCCTCCTGGGGACTCTGGGAGTTGAAGTCCAGAGGCCCGGGTTGGAAGTCGCCGGCCCGACCGAGACCTCGGCATTCGGGAAGGGAAGCCGCCTCGTCTGACCTCCTCGTTTTCCCCTTGGACCGCGAGTGTAAGAGCAGGACCACGTCCCAGCCAGCCGCGCATCCTGCGCGCTCCCAGTGCGCGAGGTGGACGGACACTGTCCTCAAATGCATTCCCCGTGCTTGCTGGTGTTTCCGTGCAAAAGAGGCTTCTGGTTTCCTGCCTCATTTCCGGGGTGCTTCAGGTCGTGTCAGGTGATGCTTTTGTTAACACTGGAAGGGGGCGATCTGGAAAAGATTCCTAGGAGGAATTCCCCCCCCTCTCTCTCTAGTCGTGGGGTTTAAGGGAAGGCCATGTGGCCCTTCATCAAGGCCAACGGTGAGCTGGAACAGAGGGAGGCAGTCCTTTAGGAGGACCTGCGTGCGTGCGTGCGTGCATCTGCTCGTTTCTATCCCATCTTTATAGTGACAAATATAAAGATCGGATAGATATTGATAAATAGCTCACGGCAGCTGACGTGCCTAATGCTCCTTCCTCCTCCTGTTTTCCCCAAGCGACAACCCCGTGAGGTGGGCTGGGCAGTGCTCCTCGCCGGCTTCCGTGCCCAAGGCAGGAGTAGAACTCAGGATCTCCTGTTAGCCTGGCAGAGGGTCAGTGAGCGCGAGAGGAGCCCCCCGGCCGCGGAAGCTGTTCTGCCCGGAACGGAGTCGCTCGCGGGAGACCTTTCGGCGGGGAGTGGATCTTGCCCCGGCCTTGGACTAGATGTCCGCTGAGATGGTTTCCAACCCGGCGCATGCTCCGTTGCCTCGTCTTCAGCAAACTGCATGACTTACGGGAGGCGATTGAAGACGGTGAGCCGGGGGGGGGTGCTGGGTTTGAATTCCTGGTGCGCTGGGCACTCCCGGTTCTTCAGATCTCTGGTGCAAAGCTTGCACACCCATCTCCCCGGTCCTGATTCAGTGGGGAGCGGATCTTGAGGCTTTGAAAAAGTGCAGAATGACTCAACGGCAACATCCTCTAAAAATGACCCTTCCTTCCAGCTTTGCTCTGTCCAGAACAGTCGTGCGGAGGAAACCTCGGTTACCAGGAACAAATATTTTGATTTGGAAAGCCGAATACAAATCTTGGCTCAGAGTTGCTGTCACCAGAGCTAAATTTGGACGAGACAAACACACTAGGCTGGGGTCAAACAGGTTGTGAGAAGGAAGCTTAGGCATGTGAAAAACACGGTCTTACTCAGCCAAAAGCAGTTTCTCAACCTCGGCAACTTGAAGATGGGTGGATTGCAGTTCCCAGAGCTCCCCAGCCAGCCACGTGTTACATGAGCACACCGTGTTTCTCACCCCAATTAAAATTAAGCTTGCAGGTAAACCTTGACTTACAACTGCTCACTTAGTGGCCATTTGAAGTGATGACGTACCTCCTTGGGGATACTTATGATCTGGATTCAGAGTTTCACATATTTGTCACGTGGGTGCTTGTCCACCAGGCCACGTCTATGGCTATTTGCTTTGATTTTTGCAAATTTTGCAAAATGTTGGCCCAAAGCGTGGTTCATTCAATGACTGCAGTAGTCAATCGCAACAACAAAAAGGTCATGAAACCAGGTTGGCCCAGTTTACGACTGTTGTGAGTTATGACAGTGATGAGCAGGCCACGTGATGGTCCTAAGTTATACCCAAATTTCAGCAGCTGCGTTTTTCATTGCTGGACTCTGCCTCTCTATCAGTTTGGATTTCCTCCCAATTGCAAAGATGCAATAGAAGTTTTGGAGCCCAAGCAAGGATCAGGACTGCTAAATCTTGGATTAAACCATCGCGTCCAATGCGCTGAACACTTTCAAAGGCTCAATGTGAGGACTTAAGAGCCACCTTTTTATATGTCCCTGGATTGCTGGGGGAAAATATGCTGTTTTTTTAACCCTTGAGAGAGTCATGTACAATGCACACATCAAATTTGCAAAGATGCGTAAGAGTAAGGGCAGCCGGGCACAGGGCTGATGTGCATTTGGAATGTGGGCGGGAGGAGTGTGAAGTGGCTGACCCCTGCAAGCTGTGTGACTGCTGCTTGTGGTCAAAAGGTCCAATAATTGGAATAATAAGTTAGCCCTTGCTTTAGAGCGGTGCTGGCTGGGGAATTCCAGGAGTTGAAGTGGCCAAGGTTGAGAAGCACCTCTTTAAAGATTTCAAGACGTAAGTTGGGTTGGCGCATCGTTTAAATAAGGTGTCAAAAAAGCAGAAATTAGCCTTTTAATCACATCTGTAAGTTGGAAAATATGCTGCCAGGCTGAGTGGGTGAATCACCTTTATCGGTATTGCTTTGTTTCATTCTAACAACATTCCTTCCTAAGTGACTCAGTGAAGTCCAGGACCAGTGAAAGCTGCTAAATGCACCAAAAATAAGATTCTGTTCAGTGCACAGATCCTTGGAAAGGAAGGAGGGAGACTGTGTTTGCAGCACCCAGAATGTGTGTGAAAAGTGGAGCTGGGCACCCTGGGCTCTGATTGCTCTCTAGAAAGTATTTTATTTATTGAATAAATAAAGAAATAAATAAAAATTCTTCGTTTCCTCTGTCTCCTCTTAAAAACAGCAGAGGCCACAATTTAATCATGTTTTCTTCCTGAGTCTGGTGGCATTTGATTATTTCAGCAGGTTGCACCCTCTGCCTGTTTTTGTATGATTTTTGCAAGCTGCGCAGAAAGGAACTCTGTTCGTCCTGGATGGGAGACCAGCAGGAAATGCCTGCGGCCAGAAGCCAGACGGGGCAATTGCAGAAGCATCCCGCAAGGAAGCAACGGCAGCGAGGCCGAGTTCAGATTCCCATGAAGTCAGCGGGGACGGAACGGGGCTGGACTGGACGATCTCGAAGGTCCCGTCCAGCCCTTTGGTTCTGTGCTTGTTTGTGCAGCGATGCGTGCACATTACTCGAGAGGCCCGCGAGGGGGCAGCGGCTAGCCAATCTTGGCTGATCTGGGGGGGGGAACTGGGCTGGTTGGTGTAGGGAAAGGGGACCACCGGGGGATCCCAGGACCGGGAAAACGTTTTTGGGAAAGGCGCTTTGATTACGGTACCAACTTGCAGAGCCGGGCCGGGAGGCTGCTGGACCTCGGAGCCCGAGCCGGGGAAAGACGTCGAAGGGGCCAACCCGAAGAAGTCACGCGGAACCGGCGGGATGAGCCTGGGGGCTTCTCCGCGGGGCGGCGGGAAACCCGCCCCGGAGGAG
>JANHZU010006651.1:23870-35799 GCA_032468055.1 Acrochordus granulatus | reverse complement strand
GGATGAGATGGATGGATAGCATAGTCACTGTGATGGCATGGGCTTGGGATGACTCCGGGAGGCAGTGCAATACAGGGAGGCCTGGTGTAATGCAGTCCATGGGGTCGCGAAGAGTCAGACATGACTGCGCAACTGAACAACATTTACCTTATAGAACTGCAGATGAGTGCTACGTGAGTGTCCCAATGTGCTCTGAAGCATCTCTGAAGGTATAGGCATATTATATTTATTAAAAAGATATATATTCCATCAACTGCAACCTTGCCAAGAAACATGAACAACTGGGCCTGTTAGCATCACCATTTCAAACCCCAACATTGCTATCACTATTGATAGCCCTGAAGCATATTCAGAATAGATGTCATTCCTGTACTGCTCTTTTAAAAACATTGGCATGTAGACAATTGGTACAGTCTTTGTAATACAGTCACTATGTTCATGATGTCAAGAAAACAATTTGCTGAAGCAGATAATGAGTTATCTGTGCTCTAGACAAACTGCAGTCCCTGACTAGAGAAACACCACCAATTTCTGCGTTACTGTCCTGAAAATAGTTCCTATTTTCTTGGTGCTAAGGCATAACTCAAATATAGTTTCTAATGAATTGGCCTTAATACAGTGAAAAAAACGGAATACAAAGACTCATTGTATGTGTTGAATGATTTGAGCAAGCAAGAGTATCAAAAATGAAAACTGAAATGAAAAATGCTGAATTTAAAATGTTGCACAGGAAGGTACCTAAATAAGTTCCATGACTTGAAAAGGCTCTTTAGTTTTCTTGGGAACTGTCAAATCCATAGTTAATGGTTTCTTAAAAACTTAAAAACTAAGGACAGTCAAGGTTTGGGGCTCAGCTGCCCAAGCCATTCAATTTGGAAATTTGGATCAAAAACAGAACCACAGAAATGCATACTGGTGTTTCTAATACACCTGGAGATGAAGACAGAAAATGCACTGATCTGCTAACATGTTTGTTTGTACCATTTCAGAACTGGAAACAGAAAGCTAGCATTTGAATATGCACATAATTGCTCGTGCTCTTGGCAAAAATATGAATAGCTTGGCTCTAAACAATTAAATGCTTTTTTCTTACATGCTTTTCCAAATTAAATAATGCCCAACAGTGGAATCTTGGCCTGGACCAAGTCACTTTATGAAGGATTCTCATTATGTAAAACACATAAAGTATTCAACATCTCAGACTCATTTTGACCAACAATATAGGCTGCATTGCATATTTCAGATGGAAGGTTAAAACAAAGAAACAGAACTTTGCCTGAAGCTAATACTAGTATCTCATGGGGTTCAGATTTTAACCCAGAAGCTTCAGCTCGCATATTTAACTCCAGACTGTACCAGTGCTGCCTCAGCACATTGTTATGTCTATACTTCAAAATATTTATTAAAAGATGTTAATGAGAACCTTATATGAGTGGGACATCACTTAAATGCCATTCAGCTTGTTTATTGCATCTTACTTTTTTAGAAAAGAATAACCTCTCCAAGTTTGGCACACTTATGAGCAAGGCATTATATTTTAGCATCCTAGACGTATTAGTAACATTATCAACAGGAGACAAATTCATAGATACTTATACAATTAAACTTGATTTCTAGACACTTCTAGACACAGTGTCTTTTTCTAGACACAGATAAAGCAGTCTTGAAGTTGCCAGAACATCTTGATAAAAAACAGCAACTACATTTTACTGGGATTCAATTCCAGCCTGTTTTGCCCTATCCAGACACGGGGACAAATCACTATTTTCTGTCAGACCTGGGGTGGTGATTTACCATGAATATATTGGTGATGCCACACTCCAGACAAATAGATAACATGCCCTAGCAGTTTCATATAGATGAAAAAAGAGCAAGGTAGAAAGAACTGAACCCTGTGAGACCTTGCAAGATAGTGACTGCTGGCTGATGTCGTTATTCCAATGATCCTCAATTGCAACTGTCGGCTAAGGAAGGCACAGAAGCATTGCAGAAGAGTACATCAAATCCCCATCTCTAGCAGATAATACAAAAAGACATCTTGGCAGATTATATCAAAAAACATCAAGAGCTGGGTGGAGTGCATTACCTCCCTCCAGGTCCAAAGAAAGGTCTTCAAAAGGAATGGCCAATTACTATTTCACTTCTATTGTTTCTTTATCAGGTACATGCCATTAAGAACTGATTTTTTTAAGGGATCAAAAAGTCAAATCAGCACGATGTGGAAAAAAATTAATGCTTTGTTTGGAGATCTCCAGATATTACTTAAAAATGTAGGTTTCCACTTAACACAGTAATACCTTCTCCAGTTCTGCCCCAAGTCATTTACTGGACCAAAGTTTAGTCAAAATTACTGCTAACCCACTCCGCTAGTATCTTCACTGAAACTACTCCCTTTCTAATGACTGCAATTGGTTTCAACAACTCTTTGTTAAGCAAAATACTTACTTAGTATACATGTGACTATATATATAATGCAGGTCAGAGATTCTGTGTAGTTATAAGAACATTTTAAGTTAATATTTAAGGGACGTAGCTTTAGGAATAGAAACTTGCAAAAAGATTTAATTGCTTGTAGGAACTTTAATGCAAAGTATTCTATTCTAGTGAAAGATATGAAGAACCCAATGTAGGGACAGATCATAACAGAGGAAATCTATCTAAATGGTTGCTAAGAGTTGACACAGACTTGACAGCATATCATCAATCAGTTAATCAACTTATATTCTATAACTTGGGTTGACTATATGGTAAGGATCCCATTCTACAAAAATATCCTGCATCGCTATTGAGTGCCTCTGCTTCTAAAACAAGTTTTAAAATAACTGTCTAAGGATAGATAGAACAAACCCATCTCTAATATCTTGTCCTCCTCCTTTTCATTAAGTTCCTTTTCCAGGCATTTCTCCAGGCAGGAAAACACAGTCTTTTCATTGTTGCAGTTTTCATATTTGCTCCACACAAATATACTTCCCTTAAAATTATTAAGTAATATTAAGGAAAATCTAGGATAGCCACCCTGTACTTTGCATTTCCACCACAAAAGAGTCTGATGTGTCCAGCAAATATAGAAACTACAACAATCTCATTTTAAGATAATAAAAAACATGCCTAATATTTTAAAGCCATTGATTTGTCAATATGGGGAATTCCAATACTGTACTTTATTTCAAAGTTTCTTTAAATAACTAATAATGACTTTAAAATATTTTTAACTATCTGTACAAAGTGGAATATTTAGAGTTCTCCCACACCCATTTCAGTATTGATGTTTCAGATTATGCTACAGTGTCTGGACCAAGCTGTGAGATTAAAGCATTTCTAGAAATTCAAATTTTGTTGCAACAATTTACCTGAAGTTTTAATCTAGTATTACGCCCACATGTAAACTGTGAATAAAGATCAAATGTATTTCACCAAGTAGGAATTATGTCTTTTAATGCTGCAGGTAAAATAGAATTTGGACAAAAAGTGGAACCAACCCTCTGACATACTATCAAAGGTCTCACACAAAAAACTTTTAATTGTGTTCATAGTGATTTTTGAAGTTTGCTCATATGTGTGTTTGCTCTTTAGAATGTGAACATCTGTGGTGGTGATGGATGCTAGAATATTCTCAGCACTAATTTTTTTTCTGTAAAAAGTGGATATGGTATTGTGCAATGTGACTTTATAGTTGATTGTCATTTGAAACTCTGAAAAAAGTTCTGTTTTATACATTCTTTTTGGTAAGACAGTTGCCTCTGAACTTGCCTTATCTTCAGGTAAATGGAGTTAAATATGAGTTTGAGTATTTGGAACTCAACATTAACATTCTCAAGGACGTAACAACAGTGTTAAAATATTCTATCATTTGTGATCAGATAAGTCCAGCAACCATTTTCTGTTGACGTCTATGGACAACCATGAAATGCTGGGGCTTGCATGTTATACTGTAGCCAGATTTTTGTCACCATCATGTTCTTAATGGATCCCTATGATGCTGGTAGCCATTAAAACATCTCAAGTTTTTTATTTGTCCACAGACTGCATAAGAATGGGAGGTCCCATTCTAAAGTAATTATAGATAGTCTGAATATTCTGCAACCAAGAGGAAGATTCAGATGGAGGAACTACTTACAAGAAAAAAAAAACTATGAATAATGCAACTTTAAATAAAATTGACCTATGTTTATTACATACAACACAGTATACTTTATTTAGTTGAGTAAAATGTGGGCACTTCATTATTTCTTAAAATAACCACTTTCCTTTCCATCCATAAAGCAGGGAATATCTAGTTCATCAATCATATTTAGAATTTTTTAAAGTAGGTTCTGCAAACTAATAAAAGAGGACTCTGTTAAAAAATCTGGAACACTGAGATCCAGAAAGGATTTTCAAAGGACAATCAAAATTAGGATACTTGACAAAACAATCCAGCTGTTGCACCCAGCAGGAGGACATAATGGCATGAACAGCTTTATGTGTTTCAGAATCTGCCTTATTTGCTCAGGTGTCAAAACAATTGCCAATGCACTGATTATTTAGCACTCAATAATATTAACAGATGCTGTGTTGTGAAATGTTGCTATCTGCTGCCTCATCCACTGAGCTCAGCAAGAAGCTGAAGCTATTCAGCAGCTTTCACAAATTTTGAAGGCTGCAAAATTACATTCCAACCAAATCCACATACAATAATTCCAGTTTTCAGATTTATAGGGAAATTTATTCTTCTCTTATCATAAGCGAAACTGTGATGCAATGTGCATGGCTGTTAATATTGGGTCTTTGAACTAAATCCCAGGATGTGGTTGATGTGCACACTGTTTGTCAAACTGCATGTATGAATCATTGTGTATTACATTTTACCATTTTAAAAACAAAGGGAATAAATTTGGCAATTGGATCATGACCATTTGTGTCAATTACTGAATAAATCCGAAACATACCATACTTGAAATTAATTTCTTCACCTAAAAGAAATCATCCCAATATCTCTTTTTATTCATCTATTCCTGAACATTCTGACACAGAATTCAGCGTGCTGAACAAGTCGTAAAGAACAATTCAATTTAACTACATTGTTCTGAGTACACCTGACACTTCTAGCAGATCGTGTACTCACAATTTAAGAGGATCATAACAAAGTATTACATTTTATTTTAGGGCCAGTTCTAATTTAACATGTCATACAAATAGCCCAGAAGGGAGAATAAGACTAAAAGAGCACCTCCCCACACAAACAGCACATCTGCAATTTCAAAAGGGCTTCTAAAGAATATAGCTCACATGTGGATCCAATTTAAATTTAATCAGAAACAATTGCTATCTCTTGTTTTTCTGCAAAAGAGCAGCTTTGAAGTATGCAAACTGACAAAATACCAAGGTAATATATATGGAAAGACTGACACAAGGATTCCAGTTTTCTTGCAGGCTCTTAGCAAAAGAGCGGCTTAAAACACAGAATCCCTTACTTGAAGGCATGGCTAACCCTTAATAGCCTAGAATCAAGGCCTATGCAGAGGACAAGCCTGATGATCCAATGAGATTAATTAATAATAATTGATGTGGAAAGCTGAGCATTTATCAGGAAATCTATTTAAAATGCTATAGCATATTACATTTTGGCAACTGCCCTCTTTTCTATACTAGCAAACACCCTCCATTTTTTTCCATTCAAATTGCTACATCAAGTTCTCCTTTCCTCTCCGCTTGTAAATATCTTTATTCCTGGGCAGCAAAAATCCAGCTATAAGATTTGAGTTATTGCAGCTGAGTTATGGATACTATAGAGTAGGAGAGGATCCTGACATTAGGAAGCAAACATCTCAGTGCTATGATATCATACTTGAGCCTCAAATTACAGTCAAGTAACAGATTTGTGCTACAGTGGCTGTAACTACACTCTGTTTCTGTTTTGTACTATTGGGTAGATGACTTTCATTGGGAAAAGTTGTCCTTTATATTCTCTAATTCTGCAGTGGCAAAAACTTTCTCAGATGTTTCTGTGTCATTACTGTTAATCTCATTCATGAACATGCAAATAATAGGAATATAATTTGGCCTGCAATTTATTCTCGAATCCACTATTGTCATCAGCCAACAAATAAATTCTGGTATGACTTTTGCAAATACATGCACAGATGAAAAAAAATCAGTGTCAAATCATCTTGCTATTGAGCAAGTCAAATTAATATCCAAACAATTAAAGTAAATAAGTGAAGTACATCATTTAGACAGCAATTATTTATTTCAGAACTAACACTTGGAAAGCTTTCTGAACTAACAATCTAGGCTTCATTCATCTACTTATAACTTTACTCAGATTTTCAAGATTTCTTCTACCAAACTTAATTGTTGTTTTTATTGTTTTAAAGGTGATGAGTAGGAAAAAATATTTTGCCAATTATTATATTTTTTAAATTCTGCTACAATTCCCAAAAAGATGGAACTCCAAAAATAGGGAAACCCTGCATCTTGAGGAAAAGATGAATGAATTTTCAGTATGGATTTCACTGTATCGTATGAATAGCATAATTCTATGAGACCTTGTAAAGCCATGAGAACATTTAATTGGAATTTATGACAATTCTATATAGGTAGTCCTCGCTTATCCACTGCTTTACTAAGCAACTATTCAAAATTACAATGAAGTAAAAACTTCTGCATCTGACCCTTGCATTGATAACTATCACAGCATCCTGCAGTCATTATTGTCATTTGGGTACTTTGCAACCAGTGCAGATTTATGACCACTGTTGTCCTGCCCCAGACCAAGGACTCATAAATATACAAAGAATGGTTCTGTTTCTCTTTTCTAAATGAGATTTGCAAACAGACACACTTGCAGTACAGAGACAAGTTTTCCCCAAATTCAGCAAGTTTGGCTTATGAAAGTTCCAAACCAATCTAGCAAACAGAAGGGTAGCCTAGTGATGTCTGAGCATCAGAGTTTGTAGCAGCTTTTTCAGCCAATCCGTGTTAAAAGTCAGGGTTGTGAAGTCCAAAAGTTAAGGTGCATGGAATGCAAGTTAATAGGTGGTTGTCATCAATGGAGAACTTGAACTTGCTATTCCATCTTAACAGAAGCAGCCCAGGTACAGCTTATTTATTTAGCAGGCACTTTCCATTTTGGAGAGCGCCTTCAACTTTGGAGAGCAAGAACATATGTGTCTGCTGATTGCTGTATCTCCTCTGGCAGCTCAGATGGCAGTCTGTCCAATGACTCTGGAGCTGACTTATTGCCTGTTAGAACTTCTGGACCTGGCATCTCATCTTCGAACTCCTCCACCGACTCCAAATCTAAATTAACGATGACAGTTGAAATATTTTTTGACCATATGATCACATTTTATGTACAGTGTTAATAGGGGAGGCAGAATTAAAAATCCTAAGTTGCAGTCACATACTGTAGGGCATAATGACCACAATGATTCGCTTAACACCTAAAGGAGAAGTAAACCTCTTACGATCATGTAATTTTTCATTCAGTGATTGTGATGCTTAATGTCAGAATTGCCAGTCCCAATTGCAATTCTTAAATGTAATAAGATTACAGATCAACTATTGTGTTTCATTTGTTTTGTGTGAACATACGTTAATCACACTGGAACATAGATTCTATAAATGTCCATAATATTACTTGAATCCTGTACTAAATGACAATTTTATATACTAAAATTCAAACGGAATAATTCACCACTTAAAAGTTTAAAAATGATCAACTATCTATGCTTGTTAGTGTTTGTAATTCCAGAAATGGGAACCCTATTATTCACACTGTCACTTTTTCATGATGAGTTAATAGTATTAACATTTCACTTCATAGTATAATAATAATAGATATATTGTCATGTGTTTGTGAGATGGGCAACTGTATAAATATGTTAAATATATACATATATTTGTGTGCATCTTATATAAGAAATGCTAAGAAAAATATTATATATAATACCATACACAGTAATTATATAATTGATGCCTTTGAACTGTGGTGCTGGAGAAGACTCTTGGGGGTCCCTTGGACGGCAAGGAGATCAAACCACTCAATCCTACAGCAAATCAACCCTGATTGCTCTTTGGAGGGACAGATATTGAAGCTGAAGCTCAAGAACTTTATGTCAAGTATACTTCACATAATGCGCAGGGAGGACTCATTATAAAAGACTGTGATGCTGGGAAGGATTGAGGGGAAGAGGAAAAGGGGACAGCAAAGGATGAGATGGATATATAGCATAGTCAGTGTGATGGTCATGGGCTTGGGAAGACACTGTGAGGCAGTGCAACAAAAATTATGCCTGGCGTAATGCAGTCCATGGAGTCACGAAGAGTTGGACATGACTGCGCGACTGAACCACAACGTGACTATGTTTTTGCTTTATACAGTAAGGTATCAAGTATTCCTTTGGTGATGATAGATTAATGGGTGGATGGAGATAGATACAATATTTAGGTTAAGGTTTCGATTTAGGTTTAGATTTAGATTTCCCTATTTTCCTGCTCTTTGGAATGCTCATTTGAGCAGTGCTGGAATCACAAGTTCAAAATTGATCAGATTTATGAGTTTTACACTTTCAGCTTTTGTTTGCCTCCTAACCAACATTCATCCCTGCAGTGGGATAATTAACAAGAAAGGAATTAATATTTACATTCATTGGAGAGGAAAGGAATACAAGAGAATACAAGCAGACACACCATGGGAAATACACGTCAGAAATATTGCACTGCTGCCAGCAACTGAAAGTGTGCTATGCAAACAGCTCAGTATATACTCTTGGCATGCCTGCTTACTCTCTTGTAATCCTTTCCTGTTCAATTTATTCCATGATGTGGGTGGAAAAAGGTCAGGCTCAGGAGAGAGGTTTTTTTCCCACATAATGAATTGGATGAAAGGAATATACACTTAACTTCTGCTAAGGATTTTAAGCTGTTCAGCATTTAAATGATCATTGTCTTATACAAAACGGAACATAGATTGTAACCTACTGATGTATCAATTACGCTACAGAGTTCTTCCTACAATGTTCTGGAATCATAAAGAAAGTGAAGTTTATAACTTCTGAGCTGATTGACATGATAATTAACTGCTTAGTTCAAATATCTGGCTGCAATTGAAAATTTCAAATTATTTGAAAGTTTACAAATACAAATAGTTAGGGATCATTAAAAAACTATTCAAAAGGATCCTGGGTTAACTTTTTCTAATACAATATTTTAAAGAGTCTTTCTCGGTATTTTGAAAATATAGGAATACAATTCTTGCAACCCCCAACCCTCAAATTTTCTCATAGAATAAAAGTTTCAGTCCAATGCATAAGAAAGGAATCAGATTTATAACAATTTCTTTGTGCAGATTTTTAGATCTGCATAGTGGCCATGGACTACTGAATCTTTCACTTATTCTATGAATTATATTTTTAACTTGATCTTGTGGGACCACATTTAGAATTTGCAGAAGTAAATATACAAAAGATAGTAAAATAAGAAGTTGCTTATCAAATGAATGGGATGTATTTGGCAAAAAAAAGCTCTTTTGGATTCAGCTATGGTTGTCTCTAGTTTGGCACCTGCCAAACAAGCCTTTTTGATGTGGGTTTCATCATAATGTGGTTCCAGAGCTTAAGGATGAAATACATAATTTAAAAATGGAGGGGCAATCAAAAAGTCTGAACTTATTCCAATATTCACATCTGAATCCAATTAGAATTTGTTCATTGGATTATTTTCCTTTCAACATATCTTTGTCAAAGTTCATCTTCAGTAAACCTTCATTTATTAAAGGACTGACTTTTGCAGTGAGAAATGAAAGCAATCAGTTTGTGCTTTATATGTAAATCAATATTTGGCCTCTGTAAATTTAATGAAAATTAATCTTGTCCCACACATGTGCTCGGCAATCACCTAGATCAAATAGTACTTTATGCTCTTCGGGTGCATTACTACTTCATGAGTGAAAAGTCACTTCCTCTTCCTCTTCCTCTTCTTCTGCTTCCTTTTCTTCCTTCTCTTCTCTTTTTCCTCTATAATATAAACTATATATTGTATATAATAATTAGAGGCTGGCATGATAGAATCTGTAACAAAGTATATTTGTCATGTACATTATGCTGGACATAATATATATCTTAACTTTGTTCCTAGAGGAATTTATTATTCTCTATAGTCCACTGTCTACTATGGGTTAACCTGGCTCCAGCATCAAGGCATATTCCATACCACTGAAGCATAAGACATTTTTCTGTACCACCCAGGCCACAAAACACCTCTGATTTCAATGACTACTCAGTGGGAGTGTTCATATTGATACCAGCTGGGATTGGGATGCCAGTAAAATTACTGCACATAATGGAATCATTGCTTTGAATAATTCAGCTACAAAATATTATCATATTTAGCAATGTGATTCTAATCTACTGTAAAGTGGGACCTCTCCTTTCTTCTGAATGATTTATAAATAGTCTTGCAAGACTGAACTAATTACCCTTGCAACTTGGTAGCAGCATCTTTGGTTCAGGGAGTGCAGTGGCCTAGAGGTTAAGATACTTAAGATCAGTAGCCTGAGTTCAAGACCCAACTGCCATCTTGTAAAGGGGTGAACTTCCATTACTTGCTCCAGCTCCTGCCAACCTAGCAAGCAGTCTGAAAGCATTAAAAATGCAAGTAGATAAATGGGTATCATCTTCAATGGGAAGGTATAACCATGGAAGCATTTTCAGACAATGCTAGGTCTTTGGCTACAAAATGGAGATGAGTACTACCCCCTAGAGTTGAACATAAATGCAGGGGAATTTACCTTTACCTATTTTATTTATTCTGAATCCAGTTATGAATGAAGTCTAGCCATGGAGGTTGGAGTATTGTGTTATGGATTTCTGGAAGGCAGACATGTAAGACCTGGTAGAACAGGCTCTGCCATGGAACACATAGCAAGATTAAATAGTCACTGATGTCTTTCTGTGATCAAAAGTTCATTGTCTGTCTCCCCAAAATAATTTTTCCATTGTGGATCTCTCTGTATCCAAATGTTCTATGCATGTGCATGTGTGTATATCTATCTGTTTATCTATATCCTCACTTTTGTTTAATGTGTGTCAGGGTCGTTATATTGGAGGAATTTAAATTTAAAATCTAGCACTGAATTAAAAGTATGTTTTAAAAGATTTTTGCCAAAAAAAGCTACATTTGGAAGATCAATGAACAATGGCGAAAGGAGCGGGTGTAGATCGCAGAGCTCCAACCATTCTCGGGGAAGATTGAGGGGCCAGCTTTTTCCTCTTCCCTCCTCCTCTCCTGTTGTGTGATTTTTCTGGCGCAAACGCCAGCTGCCCAGAGCTAAGTGGGCTCCGGAGTTTGTGTTTTTACAGCCGGCGCCAGCAGAGAGAATTTCCACTGAGAATTTGCTGACGCATCGGAGGCCTCGCGAGGGGCCTTGGGCCCGGCTTAGAGCAGCAGTGGCAGCAGTCCTGGCCCGGTTGTTCTTCGTGGCGAGTTCAGGGAGCAGCGGGGCCTGTGAGACGACGTTTGGAACGGTGCCGGCGGCCGAGGTTTGGTGAGAGTGCCCAGCTGAGCCAGCGGAGTGAGTGAGCCAGTGGAGTGAGGCAGCGGAGCGAGGCAGCAGCAAGAACAGCAGCTGCTGCGGGGCTGCATTATGACTTGCGTTTGGGCCTGGTCTCAGAGGACGTGGTTGGCTGGATTTTGCTGGGGCTGTGGGCCTTCGCTTGGTCAGGATCAGCTGTTCAGCGGCCAGACCTTTTGGGTTCGGTTTGGAGCAATTGGTCTCGGCCTGCGATGGTGGCGGCCTTGATAGCCGATCCAGAGACTCTGAGCGCCGAGGCCCCTATGGACAGCCCGGAACTCTACGGCTCTGCGGACGGGAAGACAGCGCGAGGCTCGGAGGACATTGCCGATGCGGACCCAGTGGAGAGGGAGGACAATTTGGACTTTTGTTTGG
>JANHZU010006650.1:30824-48191 GCA_032468055.1 Acrochordus granulatus | reverse complement strand
ATATGTATTTCCTTAATCCAGGTTTAGTGTGTTGTATTAATTCAGCCAGAGTTTTAGTTAGAAAATGGCAATTTATAACTAAATGTCCATGAATGAGGAAAGAAAAATGGTTAAAGTGGTACTTATTAAAAATGGAAAGGAAATGCATAAGGTGAATCAAAGGTTCCCTAAAGTCTCTCCTGTATCAGTCAGCAGCTCCACATTTTCAGGTAGAGGATACTGATGGAGTAGAAGGACCTTGCTCCTCCCTTATTTGGAAGCTACAGGAACTTACAAACAGAAACAGATTTCCTTGCATATGGTCATCAAGGGAAAATGGTAACAATTTTAGTCCTGTAGTCTTTGGGCTTTGGTGAACGCCCAACATAATTACCATTCCCTGGAGCTGTTCCTGAATATGTTAAATTTGTTCATGTCTCTTCTTTGTATCTAACTGCTTATAGAAACTGTAATATCAGATGAAGTCAGTAGATAGCTAATTGCTTTCTCATGGCCCTAAGCTTATACAAGCTCATGTCGTCTGTTATAACTTGGTTGAGGTTACAGAATCTTTTAAGGTGAGGCTAAAAAGGAATTTTTCATGCTCTGGCTACTTTATTGTATTATTTCAGAGCTTATTTTCCCCATCTAAATGCAAGTCTGAAATAATCTTATTTCTATGCTACCTCTAAGTCTCTGGGTGGCTTACAGCAATAATAAAAACATAATCATCATGATCCATTAAAACAAGAAAATCCATTAAAATGTGCAATAAAATTAACAGTTTAAATGACTTTAAAATCAATATTAAAAATGACCTGAGACTGGAAAAATAGCACTCTAAGCTTCAAAAGTATTGTCTTAGCAACTTCTGGAAGATTAGTAGTGTAGAATCTTTCTGAACCTCAGAAAACCTACTGTTACATAAAGATGGCATTTGAGAAGGTCTGTTTATTGACTCCACCTCTCCATATCCCAAAGGGGGAAACCTGCAGCATCCATTATCAGATTGAATGTATAGGATGGACAGAGTCTATTTGAAAAGATGCCTCCACATAACAATGTCTCAAGTCTCACAGGGTTTTATAAGGTATAATCTCCAAAATTTACCAGCAACCCAATAGATGTGGCTTTGCTGAAATGTTTCTCATCCATCAGCAAATAGGCCTTTGCTTTCTGCCTACTGCAGGTTAAAAGTTATCTTCAAAGGCAGCTTCAAGGAGAGTTAATTGCAATAATCTATCCTTAAGGTAACATGAGTAATTGGTGATTAGATATTTTACTTAGAAAAGAGTTGCAATTGCAACCTGTACACTAGCCAAAGGGGAAACGTTCTCACTGTATAAAGTCTCCACCTTCTGTTCAAGCAGGCATTAATCCACCAGAGAAGCCTCAATCAAATTGTTCTTTCAGGATTAGTATGACTCCCTTCAGAGTTACTTTTAGAGCTACCATGGAGTCAGGATTCAGTTTCAACCTGTTTTATCCCATCTTCACAGCTTCCAAACACCAGATGAAGATATTCATTGCAATGGTTGACAAGCTTGGAGTGCACATTTATAATTGGATATCATTAATGTATTGTCATCTTACCCATATTGTCATAGCACAACACAAATGGTACAACCATTCATTCATCATCACCAGCAACTGATACAAGGAAAGAATGGAACTTCTGCCTAGAACAAATTGGGTCATTGTAGAACAGTTTTCCTAATCCCAGCTCTCATTGTTAGTCCAGAATATTAATGATATCAAATGCTTCTGAGATGACTCATAGTATCAGAAGGGTTGTTGTCTCTCCATTTAGGTCCTGTCTGAGATCATCCACAAGAGGAACCCATGCAGTTTTTGTCCCATACCCAGATATGAAATCCAACTGAAAGTGATACTGATGTTCTGTTTTGTACGGTATTCATTAATATCCCACCATCTTCTCCAAAAACATCTCTAAAAACACAGTGTGGAATTTTTTAAGAAGCAAGATTTTTTAAGAAGCAAGATATTACCACAGTTGGTTGCTTTTGCTCAGAATTTTCTCCCAGGATAGTGATGATAAAAAATTGTGGATTAGTGTTGTTTAACCTTCTTGATACAAATGTTCTTGGACTGATCTTTTTGTTCTTCTGCCACCATTAAATTCTTTTGAGGATTTACAAATATCTTAAGATAACATAGTTGTGTGGAATATCAGACAGTTATAGAATAGTGAAGTTACTTGAAATCTGGAAGTCAATGACTCAATCCTTATTTTTCTTTTTTCCATTCTGAAGGAAATTGTTTTATCAATTACAAGGTAAGAATGTGTTTCTGATTATTTCAGAGGAAATCCCACCTCACCTGTACAGACAGAGTTTTTCACCAAATCCACCAATTTGCCTTAGGATTTGGCCAAACCCAATTCACATCTCTGTCAATAAGTCAGATGAACATATCTGAGTTTTTCATGATTATCTAAATCCCTTTTAGTTGAGATACAGGCCTGGGTATGGGATAGAAACAGCATTGGTCATGCTTTTGGATGATGATTGTTCATCAAAGGCAAGATTAATGCAAAATGCATTCAACCTTGCCTTACCTTACCTCTCTGAGGCTTTCAATATCATTAGCCATGGTATCCTTCTTGATTGTCTGAGAAGATTAGGGTTGGTGGCATGCTGCTCTGCTCATTCACCTCCTTCCTCCAGGGCCAATTCCAGTCAGTGGTGGTTGGGAAGGAGATATCCTGCCTCAGCCTCTTTGAAAATAAACATGTACAGTGCTGAAGGGTTTGGTTCTCTCCCTGCTTCTATTTAACATCAGACCTACATGAGCTCATCCATTGTCATGGGGTATCACCTGTATACTGATAGTATCCAATTTTATATCTCTGCCCTTATGAATTAAGCAATGCCATGCTGTGGTCTATGATGTCGCGAAGAATCTGACATAACTGCGTGACTGAACAACAAAATGAATATCTTATCTCAGTCGCTGAAGGCTATGAAAGTCTGGATGGAGAACAACAGGTTTCAGTAGAACCCTGTCAAGACTGAAAAGCTCTAGGTTTTGGGCCCTTCTGATTCTAGGACTATTCCACCTTTGATGCTGAATGAGGTGGCATTGTCCCGTTCCTCCTACACTCATGAAGTCTAGTCAAAGAATAGGTGGCAGTTGTAATTAGGAAGGCCTTTGTACAGCTTCGTATTGTGTACCAGTTATCCCCATTTCTTGATAAGGGGTTCTGCTCACTAGCACTCATGGCCTAATCAACTTCTGTTTGAGTTTCTTTAATGTGGTTTACATGGAGCTGTCCTTGAAGAATACCCAGAAACTTCAGCTGATTCAAAATGCTGTGGCATGGGCAGTGGCAGTATGTGTGCCCTTAGAGTGATACACATTACATTTCTGCTTTTCAAGCTGCATTAGTTGGCAGACTAATTCTGGATACAATTCAAGGTGCTGGTTTTGACCTTTAAAGCCTTTTGTGGCATGGGGTCAGGTTATCCAATGAACTACCTCTCCCACTTATAACTGCTCAATCCATTAGGTCTGGCAAAGAAGCCATGCTGCAGGTCCCATGTGCCATGGAATTACATCTACTGGGTCCCAGGAAGTTGGTCTTCTTGTTGTGATGCCCACCTTGTGGAATCTCCCCAAAGAAGTAAAATTTGCTCTATTCCTCTCAGCATTTTACAAGTCCCTCAATACCTCACTTATCAGACCAGGAAGTCCCAGAAAACTGAAGAGATTTTTCAATAGTTCGCTAACTGTGGTTACCATCAGCTTCTTCTGTTTTGTGTGCCTTTTTTATAATTATTTTTAAATGTGATTGTAGTTATATATTTATTGTTTTTTAATTAAGTGCTGTACGCCATCCAGAATCACCTTCATGTGAAATGGGCAGATATAAAATACGACAGAGAGATAAATGTTCCAAAATATCTTGACCCCACTTAGACCAATGCATGATGCAACAAGAAGTTGTGTTTTTTTTTCCCCCCAGCTGGCTTCTTCCAGAAAGTGAGGGAATACTAGAATCTGGATTTTCCTGTTCTGGTCCAGCACTTTAATTACTATACCTTATGGACTCACAACAGCCCTATTCTTTCAGAAGAAATATGTATACTATGTTTAATATATACTACAAAAACTATTTAAAATAATTCAGAGGATTTGAATATACCCTGTAAAACTTTGGGCTTTATTCCCTTTGAACAGCAGTTCTGCCAGCATGCCATAAAATAAATTGCATTAAAATTATTTAAAATCTTGCTGTGTGACTTCTGTTTAATAAATATTAATGACTATTTTATTTAGGTTAAAATAAAACTTCTGTTAATACATATGCTTTTTTTCTTCTCATATTTGGTTTGCAATCAATTATGGCTCCAAGATATTTTTCACAAAAACCACCAAGCCAGGTATCTTGTATCCCCTTCTATGCATCAGATTTTTGTTTTCTAAGCAAAGAAATTCACAGTTGTTTCCATTACAGTCCATTCAGTCACTTTCATTCCATTTCTCCAACTTTTTGAGATCATTCCTCCAACCTTTCATCTCAGTCATTAATAAAAATATTTAAGAGTTAATGAATTTTTCAGCTTGATGTACACTTCTCCAGTTTTGATTAGTGGCCACTGATGAACTTAGTTTAAGTACATTTTTGAGTTAGCAATCCCTTGTTTTGTTGAGTGAGCTCTTCATCCCTCAACAGTATTACTGAACACTAATAATCAGGTTTGAATTATCCTACTTCAGATATCTTATGCAAAGACTAACTCTCTGGAAAAATCTGTAATGGTGGAAAAAAAGTTGAAGAAAAAGAAGAGGATGACCAACATGATGAGTACAAATCTTGAAGGACTAGGTTAGGGAGAGATCCCTGGAGAAAATGTGTCACTAAGAGTTGACACTGACTTGATGATACATAATCAATCAATCAATCAGGTCTTCAGTTTTCCAATCCTCACTTATTAGAAAAATCAAAGCTACTGAAAATCCAACAATTGGTGAATGTCTGGTCCTAGATACTCTGTATATTGGCCATACATCTAGGTTTGCTATGGACTGAAGTTCAGTAACATCTGAAGGGGCACCAACTATCTTTCTTCCAGGTTCCATATTTGTTTCTTAATGCCCTGACATTTTTAAACTTCCAAACATTAGATTGCTTTAAAGATTCTGAATAATATTTTCAGTACTGATCTGAGCTGTATTCCCAAAGGATGCAAGTCTGGTCAGACTGACATCAGCAGCATCACAGAATTTTAATCACCCCACCCTTTTCTGATAGATAGTGTTATAATGACCCAAAGAGGTGGCATAAATAAATTCAACACTATATTTGTCATCCCTATGAAATGACAACTTGCTGTTGATTCTCTGCATTGGCGTGATACTAAACTTGATTACTGGGCCATGATACATTTGGCTTGCTCATGTTATAACCCCTCCCTTATGTTGCCAGTTAAAGCAGATGATAAAATCCCCAAGGATCAAGGAAAACCTGAGCTTTTAGGACCAAGAAGAAAATATTCAGAAAGAAGGACTGATGTTGAAAAAGTGCTTCAGATCATATGAGATTGTGGCAGCTACTAGCACCTCATTAAAGGAGACATGGCTTTTTTAGGATCATGTGGCTGCTATATGATCCTGAAACAGATGCAGGTCCTTTAATGAAACACAAATAGTTTTCAGAACAGAATCCAAACCATTACAAAGTTCTTTCACAAAGTGTAAAACATAGTTCTTTATTAAATACAAAGCAATCCATGACCCATTGATATTGAGTGATATTTCCTTACCTAAATAGAGAAACAGAATGACCATGGGAGAGCAACAACAACAACAAAGAAACATTAGAAGTAGGAGCAGCTTCTGAATTACTGCTGGATTCCCCACTGACTTAGCTTGTGGGAAGTGTACAGGGAAAGAGTCATTGGGAAACCAGCAGGGAACATTGCATCTTACTTGGGTAAGTCTCCTCCACCTGGGCACCCTCCTCCAGTCCCTCTGCACATGCATTGCACCAGCCACTCATGCACCCAACCCTCATGTATCCCCTCACTCATTCCCCCCAACACCAACAGCTACTTATCTGACTGCTGGCCTTAGAAATGCAACTTCCTGCCAGTTTCCCCACTGACTTTACTTGTACTCAGCTGGCAAAGAGCATCAGCAATCATGATAAAGTTTAAACTTCCTACTGGCTTCTCCATTGATTTGTGGGATGCTGTCAGGAAGCATTGTAAATGATTATTATGTGCTTGTGGCTGATTGAAGCCATGCAGCAGCATTTAAATGGCTATAACTTTGCCAAATTTCATCCCCATGGGAGTAGTGGGTCCTGGATTTTGGATGCATTCTGTAAGTTAGCCCATTTGAGGTATCTTTTGAAGTACCAATTTACCTCAAAAATGGTCCTGTGAAGCACATTTCACACTTAAGGTAACAGACACAAGTGGTTTTGTTGTAAATGCAATAAACTGTATGGAAAGATCCATGGATTCTAACACCAACTAACATTATCATAAATGTCTGAAATCATATATACATCTCCTGTCATGAAAATCAATTACTATTAGGCATAATTATGCAGTTCATTATGGGGTAATGGGAAAATACAATTGCACTTATTTCAAGTTTGTGGATTTCTTGGAAATGTCTATTTAAAAATTGGGAGAAACTGGATCTTGAACTAAAAAGGCTTTTGGCGGATATCCCAGGACTTTTCTTATGTTTATTTTCAAAGAATATAAGAAATTTAGGAAAAACATATTTGCATTTTCATGCAGCGTTTTTCAAAGAAACAAACCAGAAGTTCCAGTATAAGGTTAGCAAGACATCCATTGATCTTTATAGTCATGAATTAGTAGCCCTATAGTTATTACTATTGATTTCCCCATGCAGAAGGACTAATATTTTGCCTACATGGCATACTATCTAATGGAAAATATATGTAGATAATATTTTTGAAAATCCTGTTCAGATTTGCAACTCTTCTTGTCCTACTTCATGGCAAGAAAGCCTAATAGTTGTCAAAAGTGAAGGGAAAATACAATCATGAAAATAAAGAGTGCTAATAATAAATTGTAGAAGTAGAAAAATATCTTAAAGTATGTGTTGAGAGGATGCATTAGGCACTACAGTTTTTCAGGGTAAGAGTGCTGAAAATGTAAACAAGCAACCGCCACTTAACACAGAGTTTGAGAAAAGGAGAGCAAAGTTTACTCCCAGAAAACATGGAGAATACACCAAGCTGAAACTCAAGAGGATATACAATAATGGCAGTAGATTGAACTGTTGGGAGGCAAGACACTATTTTAAATGGCTTCAGTTCTGATAATAAATATTCCTCACTAGTCATGCCTTGTTGAATGTGTAGAAAGCTTCAGCCAAGCTTAAACCATCCCAGAGGAAGATGAGAGAAAAAGCAAAGATGGCAAATCTACTTGACTCACTTGTGAACTAAATTTCTTCTCTAGTCATCAATCTATGAAGAGGCTTATGGCATATCCAGTCTCATATCTTTGGTAATAAGTAATTTGGTAATAGGTGTTAGGTTGCTTAGCTTATTTCTGATTCCACACTTTCTGAGCTATTATTATAAAAATGAGAATAAGTATCAGGACTGACTCAAAGTAATTTATTTTCCTCCTTTACGTTTTATTTAACATTATAATTAAGTCACCTGGCTCTGATATAACAGAAGTCTATATGAATGGCAGGGTGGAAGATATAAGACAGGAATACATGCCCATGGCAGTTCTTGGGACAATGGTTTGGGACCTGCCTGAGACAATTATTATTATGTAGTCACTGGTGTCAGATCTTCAATGGAACAATATTATCTGTATTGAGTACTACTATTACAGATGCAAGTTATTAAACCTAGAAATGTCTGCATCTAAAACTAGGGCTTATACATTTCTAATAGCCAGACTATCCAGGCAACAAAATGCTGCCTAAAATGGAGACAGAGAGAGGTGTGTGTGTAAAATCATTCAAATGCCTTCATTTTTAAGTGTCTGGAGTTTTTGAGTAAACTCAATCCCACAAAACTGAAGATCTAATCCATTTTTGTATAAAATGATTTTGATAAATGATCATATTTGCAACAAAAGCCAAACAGAAAATGTCTTAAGATGCATAAAGTGTATGCTGTTCCAATTAGCTATAGTTTGTGTCATAACACTGACCTGATTTTCAGGAGTGCTGTAGAGATTACAAAAGCCATGGAAACAGAACAAAGAATACCAAATTAAAAAAAAACTTTAAAGGAAATTTCTCAGCTTCTCTTATTTAGCTATAGCTGACTCTGAAAACCAAATTCTAGTTATTAAATGTTAGATAGATGTTCTCCCTGGTAATTAGAGAGACAATGTCCTTGACTGTCTGCTCAAGTAAGGGAAAAAAATCCTTTCTTAATCCATAAATTAAATAAAATATGTTACTTTATTTTTATCATCCTTGTTTGATTCCCTAAACACATTCAGTGAATGTTGAAATTATCCCCTAGTATATAGAAAACTTGTGAATATTAAAACCCATGGGAAATCTCAGTTTTTAAGCATCTATTAAGTTTCTTTGTGGCAATGTGTTCACAAGAAGAACAGTTGGTGTTTCATTCTTTTCAAGAAAGGAAAACAGCTCGAAGCGATGAAAAAGTTTTTATTTGATTCAGCTATACTAACTGAATCAAAGGAAGATTGTACGGAAAACAGGTTGCTGAGCTTCCAGACTCACGAATGTCCCACAGCCTTGCTAATAATTTATTTGACCACTTTATAAGTAACTTATAGAGAAAACTAGCAAACTGTGGCCCTGTAGGCAATTTTCATAGGAAAGAGAAATTTTTATCTAGTTTGCAAGCTTCAGAATCTCTCCAGCTGAGTATCTCTCCAGAGACTTCAGACATGTTCCCATTTCTTGCTACTTTTTTCCAACCACTGAAACATCCCTTTTGCTTTTTACTGATATTTCTTCTTCTCCTGATTTTTGTTTGTCCTAATTGGTTTATTTCCATTGAAATAAGGTTTATAACATTACCAAAAGCCTAAAAGCCAGCTTGTCAGAATTACTTTTCCTTCTCTTTCTCTTTCTTTATCAAGTTATTCTGTCCATGTGATCCATAGGCTTGCTTATACATTGAGCAAATGGATTAAGTACAATTGCTGCCTGGGGGTGCACAACAGATTGCATTACTATAATCCACCTGTTGTATTCTGACTGTCCCAAAATAAAGGAAATAGGAGTGTCAGAGTGGATTTCTGATCTTGGTGGGTATATAATTGCCTGAATACAGAAGACAGCAACTGCAAAAATACACAGCACAAGAAGCACAGAAAATGTACCTAACCAATGCTTAGTGTATCAAGGAAAGTTCTTGCCAATGTTCTTTAAGTTTTATGATCCCAGTTTGCTTCAGAATACAAGGATCCAGCAGACCAGTGAAACTGCAGGAAAGGACTAATGGGGGTTGTTTGTTAAATCCCAGCTGCCCAATCCCAATGCCCAGGAGAGCCACTGATGAATAAAATTCTGAATCATGTGCTTGCTTGTTGTTCTCCAGGTGACACCCAAAGTCCCTGGAATAATTGCAATTATTCAATGCATTTGATAGGCCACATGGGAAAGTTCAATATAGGATATGAATGAAAGAAGATTATTCAGGAAATGGATGACTCCAGATAGTTTATAACACAGTGACAAACTCTGGTGGAATTTAGCTAATTCTGCTAATGGCCTCTCAATAAATCAGTGATTCCAGGTCATAATGTCTCTTAGTCAACTCACATTATTGATGGAACCTGGGAAAAAACTTTAGTGAAAGATAACACAATTTCTGATTTTGTTCTATACTTGTGATAAACTCAATATGTATGTCTGTAAGTGCCTATTTGCGTCTGGGTTAGAATATAAATAGGTGATAAACTCAATATGTATGTCTGTAAGTGCCTATTTGTGTCTGGGTTAGAATATAAATAGGTGTTACACATCTTAGTACAATAGAGTTAATTTAGACCAGCTATCCTGATCACCTTTTGTTGAAGTCACTCCACTTGGTGTTATAGAGCATTGACATGTTCTGTCTTCTTTCATGAAGACAGAGGCTGCAAGTTTGAAAGATCTCAGTAGAGGTGCTTATGATCAAATGATTTGGATCATTCTCTCTTTCTTCCTTGCAGGAAATGGCTCCTCAGCAGGAAACTGCAAAATCAACCTGTCCATGGATAGATCTTTGGAGAATGCCCTTTAATATGTTTGGTTTTTGACCTTGACAGTTCTCATTTTGAACAAACTGGAGTAGGGAACACAAAACCTATGTCCTACCATAGCGGTAATATTTGGCTATTTTCCTATGTATTGCAAAAAAAAGGATCCAGATTAATTAATTTTCTTTTTTCTAGAAAATATCAATAGAGGGAGAAAAGCATTTTGTTGAAATTCTACAGAGATGAACAGTTAATAATATAGCCTCATCTTCAGCGGTGGGGCTGAAAGCAGAGCTGTGGAAGATGTAAAGAACAATACGTGTTAGATAAAAGGATTTCATATGTTCAGTCTTTCTGGGGTCATCATCATTATGTAGATTTGTTACTCAGACTTGCAGCAAAGGATTTTCTCCTGAATTGTTTCCATACAATATGTGTGTGTATGTGTGTGAGTATAAAAATGGCCTTTACAGCTTTTTTTAAATGTAGCTACTTATAGGTTTTACAGTACATATTGAGTGCTACCATTATTGTATGTGTTACAGAGATGTCAGAAAATCAAAACTATACCTTATTTCTCATTTTAGATTGTTAAAAGAAATTGATTAAAATTCACATTTAGAACAGTGTTCTTTAAAATTAGATATGTTCTTGTTTTTTTTTTCCACAACAGCAAGAGGGTCTCGAAACGGCAACCAATCAAATTACAGCAATGGCTGGACTTCCTCCATGGAATGCTTAGGTGGTCTTGGTTCCCAGGCTGAGCAGACAAAGAAATCACCTCCATGTTCTAAACTACTTGTGAGATGTAATTATATATTAGATAATGAGCTACTTTGTTCTTTTAGCAAACAATTTCTATTGCAATGTTCCACTATTGTTTAAATGGAAAATCATGCAGGTTAATCGTTGATTGCCACACTTTCCCAGTCCTCTCCTTTTAATTTTCAGAAAGTATATAAAAGATTTGAAGCTTCAAGGCTTAAAAATTGTGTCCACAGAATTCTTTTTTTTTCCAGTTAGTGCTCCCATTAGCAGTTCCTTTAAGATGTTTAGTAGCCATCACTTAAACAGTTAAACAGTTTAGGAAGCAGATGTGTCTTTTAAAAGAACCTGGGAATGAAACTTGTATAGATAACTGCTAGCCTCCAGAAACTAGAAATTTATTTTATTTGATATTATTATTTTATTTTTTACCACTGAGCAGGCATGGTACAAACAGCAGAACCTTATCTATAACTTTAATTTATGAAGTCCTTGACTTCATGGATGCTAGGAAACAAATAGAGATGTCAATATATGATGAGCCTATCCTTCTATGACAATTCTTAGGAAAGTTTTTCATATGCCCTATAATTTACCTTGAAAGGAAGGAAGGAAGGAAGGAAGGAAGGAAGGAAGGAAGGAAGGAAGGAAGGAAGGAAGGAAGGAAGGAAGGAAGGAAGATAGGGCCTTTGTAGACTTGAGCGAAAGAAAGCAGTAATTGAAAGTCATATTAAAGAGCCAATGAACTATTATTTGCAAAATAAAAGTAATTAATATATAAGGATATAACAAGTGCCATGCTGAAATAAACAAAAAAGGAAAGGGAAGAAAGGAAATTTAGTTATCTTTTTCTAGAATAGCATATATTTAGTCCTCAACTTTTTACCACTATTAGGAATGAAATTTCTATTGCTAAGCAATGTGATAAAGCAAGATGTCACATGTCTGTACCACTTAATGACTTCAATCCAATCACTTCCAGTTACCATCGTTAACCAAGAATGACAGGTCATTAAGAAGAGGCAATCCCAGCTAAGAAGCATGGGGATGCTACAGCGGGGTGGGGGAGGCTGTGGGAGGCCGAGCATTACCTCTGGAAGCCTCAGCTGTTCTAGGCCAGCCTAGCAGCACTTAAGACTGCAGGGCACTGCAACTCCCCCTACCCATTTATCTCCCAAATCTATTCCCTTTTGTACCCTGCACAATTGCATTCATCAGTGGCAGCTTCCTCCTGAGGCTGCTCATGCTGCTCTCCAAGCCATTAGCATCACTCAATCTTGAGAGAATCATTGGCTGAGGAAAAGGAAAGGAGATAGCAAGGGAGAATGTGCTTTCAGGGATAGGGACCAAATTCCCTGAACCCTTGGATTGGTGGAATGCCTGGTTCCAACACTGGAACAGTGTTGTTCCAATACTGCTATCCTGCTTCCCTTCCATTGTCTGCCCTATGCTCAGTGAAATAGCTGGTTTTGCTTGGAGGGGAAAGGGAGGGAGGGCAGACATCTCATGGCTAGTTGCAAGGTTAGTAGGATACCTGCAAAAAAAGGCTGAATTTGACCAGCTGGAGAAGCAGAGGAACAGCACTACTTGGGCAACTTCGGTTACTTGATCATTGTATCTGTGCAAATGAAAGGAGTGGTGGGACCCTCTTTCCACTCCCTTTCCTTTTTTGCCTTTTTCCTAGGGAACAATTGACCTCCTTCTTCCCACTTTTTGGATTCATCCTTTGGAAAATGAAAAGAGAATAGAAGTTCACACCCTATTCTCACAATCCTTCAGAAAGCTTCTGATGTTCCTAAGGTCTCATGAAAATGGGTGTGATATTTACAGAATGACTATTCCAGAATCTGACAGCAAAGATCAGCTGAATGTGGCAGAGCTTGTGGAGCGCAGGGCAGCAGGGGCAAGTGGCATTTTGTGCAATGGTGCTGGGGTAGCTGGCTGCAGTATAGGGCTTGAGATGGCATTTTTCCGTGGCAATGCTGGGGCTGAAGTAAGGGCCTCGGGTGGTGGTCCCAACATTGCCACTGATGAGTACACTGTGCACAGGACCAAAAGGGCATAAAGTGGAGGTGGGGAAGAGAGTCTGGAAGGCAGAGTTGCAGTGCTCTGGTTGTAAGTTCAGGCAGGCTGCCAAACATCTAAATTTTGATCATGTGACCATTGTAATTTTGTAAGTCCTTTCAAGTTGTAAATCCATTTTTTTCAACATCATTGTAATTTTGAATGGTCACCAAACAAATGGCCATAAATCAGACCTGATCAAGACATTATCCCCCATTTGAGATAGAATTACAAATGTTTCTTCCCCACCTCTTTGTGGCACATGAAACTTTAAATAAAATTGAGGGGCTAATCTTATTCAAAACACAGAGCAGGAAGAGGGCTGTCAAAGGTTGCTATCCTCACATTGAAAACTATGTGATGATAAGACTGAAGCAAGAAGTGGGGTGGGGAAAAGTAAAAAAAACAAAGCAAAACAAAAAAATTAAGATAAAGATACTGCTTCCTCCTATGCAATACCCATTTTTGTCCTTTTTGTTTCCTGATACATCTTCTCACTCTCCCAAGCTACAGGCTATGGTGCAGGGTCAGAGAGCATCAACAAGGTGTCTGAATCCGCTTTTGGAAGAGGAGCCTTGAAATTAAGTTGGCAGCCACTTTAAATTAGGTCAAGGTTTGCCTGTGATCCAAAAGCCGCATAGCCTCATACTGCACCCTCTGCTGTATGTGCAAGTTTACATGAATGAGAAAGAGGACCTTTCCAGCTAAGTTTCCATAGTAATCACATGGATGTTATTTCTCCTGCTGATAAATTTTCCACACTCCTTGCTATGTATCTAATTGATGGCCTTTGTCTTGCATAAGATTTTTGCTGTGTAGGTTTACCCATAATGGAAGTTAATAACCATAGTGTCATCCCTATCTTACTGTAGGGGCTTCATACTCCTGCCAGCAGGATACACATGGGCCTGAAAGTCATTTTATGCACCTCACAATTTGAGGAAACAGTTAGCTTTAAAGGACATGCATCTTTTGGCCAATAAAGTTTACTCCCAAGCAAGATTGCGTTGCACTTTGCCAATTAACTGGGTGGAACAAATGAGGCAAGAGCAAACTAGATGGATGATTTGGAAACAAAGAGAGGAAGCCTAGAATAGTCGAAAGTGCCACAAATGACTGCCAGAATTAAAGCTACACCTTCTTCTTAAAACAAACAAGCAACCCCTTGCATGTATCAAAGAACCATGAAGAGGAAAATGAGGTTCTAATTGCCTATGTATAGATTTCTCATTTGTAAGCAAAAGCACGGATCAGAATTCTTTAGTTGTCACTCTAACCTTTCTCTAACAGATTCATGCATTTGAACTCAGAGAAACTCATTCCTTGGAGAGATTGTTTCCAGTCCTGTCTAGCATTAGAGAAATCTGGGAGCAACTTGCCAATTTCAGCTGTGGATCTTCTCTGAAGCTGTAGCCAAATATGATATATAATGGAGGTGTATAAAATTGTGGCATTCATCAGGTTCATCACAGATACTGAGGCCAGTGAGTTTGGGCTGAGAAAAAAGTACCAACAGAAGATAATATTTGTAGTTCAGGATTGAACTCTGGTCCTTGGTGACCTTTGAGCTTCTTTGTTTTCTTGTGCATGTTTCATTACCCAAATATTATTAGCGCTAAAAGGGAGTGGGGTCTGCTCTCTGTTTCTATACTTGCCCTATCAGAGTTGATGGGAGTGTTCTTGGTGGCTCCTTGGTTAGGCTGTTATTTAGTGTTAGCTTGTTTGTCTGAGTTGCTAGTTCCTTGATTGGGGTATTATTGATTGCTTGATTGTATTAATCTTGGTGTTAATCTTTGCTTATCTAGTGTTGATTGTTGGTTATGATCTTTTAGCTTTTTGATTGTCTCCTTTGAATGGTACTGTTATGTACCATTATTTTTGAGGTATGGCAATGTTATCCTTTTCACAGCTTGTGTTGGTTTTCCTGTAGAGGGTTGAGGGGTATCCATTTTGTTGGAAGATGTATAGATGATCTCTTTCCTTTTTCTGATTGCTGCAGTGTGTTTAAGCTCATCAAAATAGTATTTGTACACAGCTTCTCTTGATGGAGGTTGGGTTGTTACTTTGGTAGTGAAGCACTTGTTTAATGTGGGTGGTTTCATGATAGACGTGTGTTTCTAATTTGCTGTCATTTCCTCTGATGATGAAGATATCTGGGAAGGGTAATGTGTTGTTGAAAGTGAAACTCCATACCTGGATAGGTCTGTCAGAGGGGCACCTAAAATCCTATTCCACATCAAGGCATCATACAGTCAGGAATTGATTCTGATCTCCATCTGCCTGCTCCTCCTTCCAGCTCCTCCTTATTACTAGCAATAGTTGTCTGGGGGTTAATCTAGTGATTAAAAATGTTCATATATTTACCTGAAAAATGTCACTATTGTGGCGCTCAGACAATTAGCTAGTACTCATCAGGACAATTTGAAATTTAGAACCTTCGATGCAAAGTAAATGTGGGGGCGCTGTAGCCAAGCAGTTAAAATTCTGGCTTGTCAGCCAAGAGGTCAGCATCTCAGCAATTTGAGATCCAAGTGCCACATAATAGAGTGAGCTCCTGTTATTCACCCCAGTTCCTGCCAACCTAGCAGTTCAAAGGGAACAGCATCCCATGCACCTTGGCATTTAGTCATGCTGGGCACATGACCATGGAAACATCTTCAGACATACTGAAATTCATAATTAGAGAAGAGCAATGCCCCCAGAGATGGACACAACCGAAAGGGGAAATTTTTACCCTTTATAGAGTAAAACTGTAAAGGGTTTACCTATCTACAGTTTAACACAGAGGAAAGAAGAGAAAGGACTCTTCTGTCCTAGAACCACTTTCTGGCAGCTGAATCCAAGATTTGCATTAGAAGAGAGAGAGATTCCTGAAGAAAAAGCCAGGCAAGTAATAATAAAAGGAGAAGCAAGTTCTATCACAAATATGCATAGTGGTGGCACAATGTTAGATAAGACTCAGAGTAGTCTTAAGGAATTTTCTGTGTGGGCTTCTACCACACAGATAAACAAAACAATTTTTCTCCTCCTCCTATCAGGATTTTTTTTTAAATTGAGCCAGAATTAAGTCACCTTCATGTCAGATCAGGCCTGCTTTGTGTATTTATGATTGCCTATCCCCTTACTAAGGAGTAAATCATGCCTAGTTGACATGTATAATATTGTACTACTGGCTGTAGAATTTTTTTAGCTTTCAAAATTTTGGTAATTGGATTCATATAATGTTAATTGCTGAACTAATGTCATTGTTCACCCATAATTTATTATGAAGTTGCATTAGCTAGACTGCTTTACAAGCCTGCATAGGTCTTTCTAATTGCAGCTACAATCAACTTTTTATTGTTTCTATTTGTAGTCTCATCATTTAATAAACAGATGATTCAGCAAGAAATAAGAGTATGAAACAAATAAATAAACAACATTAATTTTAACTAAACTTAAGTGCAAGAACAAATCAAGAGATGAGTTCCAGTGGCCACTAGCTAATCATGAATGCCTAGTAGAAGACCCTGCTAGATAATTTTGGATATTTTAAACCAATCAAGATCCCTGAACATGACAGGATTTTTTTTCCACAGAAATGGACAATGAATAGGAATGTATAGATCAGTTTTAGTAATTCAGGAATTGAACTATCTGAATATAATTTATGAACATTTTCTAGATGTGTTCTTCGTTGTTATTCAATCTTTTTGAAGAGACTTCTAGTCTTTTGCATATTGTTTTCCTCTATTTCTTTGCATTGTTCACTTAAAAAGGCTTTTGAAATCTCTCCTTGCTATTCTTTGGAAGTCTGCATTCAGATGAGTATATGTACCCCTTTCTCCCTTTTCTTTTTCTTTCCTTCTTTCCTCAATTATTTGTAAAGCTTCATCAGATAACCACTTTGCTTTCTTGCATTTATTTTTCTTTGGGATGGTTTTAGTATCTAAAATTGCACAATATTATGTTGTTGTTGTTGTTGTTCAGATGCGCAGTCGTGTCCAACTCTTTACAACCCCATTGACTGCAGTATGCCAGGCTTCCCTGTCCTGCACTGCCTCCCAGAGACTTCCCAAGCTCATGCCCATCACACTGACTATGCTATCTATCCATCTCATTCTCTGCCATCCCCTTCTCCATTTGCCTTCAATCTTTCCCAGCATCACACTCTTTTCAAATGAGTCCTCTCTGCACATTATGTGACCAAAGTACATGAGCTTCAGCTTCAATAGCTGTCCCTCCAAGGAGCAATCAGAGTTGATTTTCTGTGGTTTGATATCTTTGCCATTCAAGGGACCCTCAGTAGTCTTCTCCAGCACCACAATTCGAAGGCATCAATTCTTTGATGCTCAGCCTTCCTTATGGTCCAGCTCTCACAGCC
>JANHZU010006650.1:0-10439 GCA_032468055.1 Acrochordus granulatus | reverse complement strand
AAAGGCAAGGGAGAAAAGGAAAGATATATCTAGCTGAAGGCAGATTTCCAGAGAATAGCAAGGAGAGTTAAGAAGGCCTTCTTTAATGAACAATGCAAAGAAATATAGGAAAACAATAGATTGAGAAAAATTATATTTTCAAGAAAACTGGAGATATCAGGGAAATGCTTTGTGCAAAAATGGGCATGATAAAGAACAAAAATGGTAAGGAACTAACAGAAGCAGAAGAAATTAAGAAGAGATGGCATGAATACACAGAAGTCCTATACAAGAAAGGCCTAAATGTCCTTGATAACCACAGTAATTGACCTAGAGCCAGACATCCTGAAGTTTGAAGTCAAGTGGGCCATAGAAAGTATTACTAACAGCAAAGCTACTGGAGGCAATGGTATTTCAGCTGAATTATTTAAAACCCTAAAAGATGACAGTAACAAAGTGCTGCACTCAATATGCCAGCAAATTTGGAAAACTCCAGAATGGCCACAGGTTTGGAAAACATCACTTTATGTTCCAATCTCAAAGAAGAGCAATGCCAAAAAATGTTGAAACTACCGTACAATTATGCTCATTTTAGGCTTTAGCAGTATGTGAACCAAGAACTACCAGAAGTATAAGGTGGGTTTTTGAAGAGTTTGAGGAATTAGAGATTAAATTGCCAACATTATCTGGATCATGAAGAAAGCAAGAGAGTTCCAGTCAAACTTCTACTTCTGCCTCATTCTAAATATAGAATATTCTCATATTTATATATGATAATATTCATATTCATAATATTCTCATAAATTTAGAATATTCTCATATTCTAAATCCTTTTATTGATCACAATAAACTGTGGCATATTCTTAAAGAGATGGGAGACAGGGAGGCCTGGCATGCTGTGGTCTGTAGTCACCACCTGCTTAAATTATGCTACATCAGGCTGCTGTCGAAAATGCATTCAGAAGCTTCAGGTAGTCCAAAATGCAGTGATATAAACAGTGCTAGGTGCACTAGGTTTGCCTACCTCCAAGTAAGCTTTCACGTACATGACAAGTTGGTAGTTATTATGTTTAAAGCCCTACGTGGTACAGGTGATGTTATATGGAAGACTGCTGGACTCTATTAGTGTCTTCTGGTCCTACAGATCCAACAGGATGGTCTTGAGTCTGTTTCATAAAACAGGGACATCCCATGAGATCCTGGAGTAACCAGGAAATGGAATAACCCCCCTTAAGATCTGAATAGCCTTGACCTTCCTGGCTTTGCAGGAAGTTATGAAAACCTGACTTTTCTTTTAGTCATTAGGAACAGTGTACAAGTGGTGCCTGATCTGTGAGTCTGGGAGGGAAAAGGGTTGTTCTTAAGTGGTGAACTATGGCACCATAATGTTCTACCAGAGCAAGGCTCTTTAAGAGACCATAGGACATGAGCATGAATAAGCAAGAAGAAATGAAATTTAGATTACTCTATACATCCATAGAAGCATCTTTCCTTAAAATCTAGAACACACATAATACTTGACAGAAAATACTATTCTAAATATTATTTCTCAATAATGAAGGTAAATTTTGGAAGATGAGATGAGATAAAGTTTTCACACTACTACTGGTTAAATTTATGCTATTTGGGGGAAGACTATGCTAAACTGTGATCTTAGGAAGGATGGTATCAGTGTAATTGTTTGAAAAAGAGATGGAAAAGTTCATAGAGGAAACAGCTAAGAGACAGGATGGCAATGCTTTCCGTAATACAAGATGCAAGCATTGTATGTACAGTACATTCCATGCTTTTTGAATAAGGCTAGATATAAGGAATAGCAAGAACAGCAACTTGACTAAAGTTCAATAAACAATGATTGAATCATACACCAATAGTAATTGTTCAATCATTTGAGTTTCATTCTCAACTTTTAAGGACTCTTTCTCAGTACTTCAAGTCCAAGCATTGTCTGATGTTTAGGATGGATTTCTGTTAAAAACAAACAAACACCAAGCCCAGCAAAATATAGTAGCCTGAAATTATCCTCATTATAAAATTAAGCAGTTGCTGAATATAATAGGAATAGCATTTCATGGTATCGGAGGTTCAGACTATGAAGGAATTCAAGCCCTATATGAGGATGTAAAATATGGAAGCACTTAAACTGAATTTAAAATCATTGGTCACACATTAAAAGCATTTGAGCCAACTGGCAAAGTATGAAGCACATTTAGAAACTAATGTATCCCCTCATGTTAAATTTTGAGATATGATTTTATGTTAAACTAATTCATTTTAATCTTTAATAATGTGGAATAATATTTGTAATTTGCCTATCTCGAAAGAGAAATCATGTAAATAGTCATCAGTATTACTTCCCTACACCAAATGGTGTTTCCTTCCTCAAAAGTGCTTTCATTGGCATAGGCCTGAAAAAACTAGCATTGAAAGGAGGAAATTATGCAGCCGCAGGGCTTGGAATATCAGGCAAATGTTTTAAAACCTCATTAATGATATTAATCCAATGGGCCTGATTTTAGTTAGCTCCTTGAATGCACCAGTTTCAGAAATAAATTGCACCTGCAGGAACTCTATTTGGATCTGTGGACCTTCCAGTCTGCAAGAGCACCAAAGTTCAAAGTGATTTCTTCTGTGCAATTAACCTCTCCTGTTCATGCAATTAGTTACTTATGTTTAATAAATACAGAACTGCTTGACAGTTACTGATTCACAGGCTTCATACAGTTTACTGGTTATATCTTTATGCTCTGAAAACAACAAGAAGTTCATGACCACCAAAACTATGTGAAACTATTTTTGGCAGAAATAAAACTTAAAAGAGAGTTTTAAAAGGGAGGGAGAAGTGTGCAAGTTGAAAATATACACGATATATCAATGTGCATGTATGTAAATAGCTTGTCCATCATCCTTCTGAAAGATAAACAGGCTTTTCCTCAAACAAACAGCGGTTGTGTGGAGAAAAGCCTACTTGGGTTTCAGTGTATAGCTTTAAATTATCTGGAATAAAAAGGTTGCTTTCATAATCTGTTTGTATTTTGGACAATGACAGCAGCATGTTAAACCTTTTCCTCCTTTTGCAGAAGTGAATTAGTTGGTAGAGATCAGGGATGTACATATAAATATTATACAATAATATTTATTGTATAATACTATACAATAATACAATCTTTTGTTTCTCTGGAATTTCATGCGCTTCTGACAGGGTTGCTGCTGACTATAATGAGTTTTAGAGTTATGTATTTTCTGTGCCTTTCTGAGACCTCATTTATCCTGTCACTCTAGGAAGCCTACTATCAGATTTTCCCTCCGCCATTTGGAATTGGATATTTAACTCCAAGGGGTGGCATTTGCCATAATCAATATCACCTCTACTTTTATGCCACCACAGACAGCTTCCTTTATGACATATGGGATCTTCAGACACATCTGTCTTAATATCTTCAGGCTGTCGCCAGCTAACTAGTCACAAAGGAGAAATGAAGGTGAGGAACAAAAATATTTAAAAGGTTCCACACTTCTTACAAAGACAGTGATGTTCACTTTCTTCTTTCCTAAGGGTATTTAATGCTAGTATTTCTCTTAAGTTAGCCCTGTATTTGTTAGAATCAGGGTTTCTTCCTGTAATCCACTGCTTATTTTTTTCATGAACACCTTATTCTCATTGTTTTATCTTCTTGTATTTTTAATTGACTTTCCAAAGATTCAGAAAAATCCAGTTTTAAGAAAACTAAGATCACAATATATAAGTAATTTTAGCACTGATTCTGAAAAAGAGTTACTAGTTCAAGATCAGCATTTCCACTCCAAATCTTATAAGATGTTTTAGGACAGCAACTCTTGAAATTACCAATCACATTGGCCATTGTCATGCAACAATGGTTTACAAACCAAAGTAGGCAGGGACATGCAGTGTGCTAAACAAAATTTAACAATCCTTTATATGACTTAGAGCAATGTGTGAACCCAAATGGAGTGAGATCTTTAAAAATAGAGTACATGGAATCATATAAGTACTCATATGAAGGAATAACTATTTTATTATGACAACTCTTGTTACTGGAAATTCTAAAACTGTGGTAAATAACTGTACATTTAGCAGAAACTGGAATTAGAAATACTGAAAAGATGAAGAAGCAGAACTCAACTGAGAAACTGAGTGAAGTGCTGCACGAGAAGCAAAAGTGTTTATCGAGGTATCTGGTAGCTTGCCTCACCAGATGCCAGATTCCCTTGGAAGCACATTGGACTGCCCAACATGATAAAGTATCGTTGGGAGGTGTATACTCCACCTTAACTCTTCATCAAAGTATGGCTAATTAGTTTCACTTGACAGATGCATCTCTAAGCAATGGCTGGCTCAAAAGACACCAATATTAATCAAAGCAGTGTGGCTGCTCCACTAAATAGTTTTAAAGTGCTACTGCATTTCACAGGCAGACTTTGCCTGGTGAAGTCCCCTTTAAAAATTGCACTGCTGATGAACAATCCCAAAATATATTATTCACTTCAGCAATATTTCTACTATTGGGATTAAATTGGGAACTGCCCAGAGTTGATTATAAGATAGCTACATAAATGTTTTCAAATAAATAAATGAATAAATCAGTACTTTAATTTTGTCTCTGTTTTGTATAGTACACAAACTTTGTAGTAAGTTGACCAGCCTGGTTGCTAAGAGGATTTAGAAGCTCTTCTCTCTGCTGTCCTCACCAACTCTAGGCTCTTTGCCTTCAGAACCTGAGATGCAGCTTTTTAATAGCAGATGAGCATTGACTTATCTATTACTTTGTTTTTAACGTTGCTTGAACTAGAGTTTGAACTAGGCATCTACAAGGATAGAGTCAAAAAGTGAAGAAGATGATTCCAAGCATGCTATTGAAGCCTTTTCCTTCTGTGCATGCATTGCCTGTGATGTACATACAAGAGAGATGGGATTTTGATCACATAGTTATGACTGCCATCTTGATTTTTTACACACACACACACACCCGTTCAGAGCAGCTTACAGTTTCTATCACATCACTGTGCATTGGTGTCTACACAGGCAATATAATTTCCCTTCAAAGGGCAACCTTTTTATGCTATAACCATAAAAACAAGCCTTCTAAGGCCTTTGGGTGGGGAGTCTTTAGGCATCAGGTCAAGAGTCCCTCAACATCCGTGGTAATGAACAACTGAACAGCATTTACTTTATATTAAAACTTAGTACTCATTGAACAGAAAACAAAAAATAAAAACCCTCTGAAAACTATAGATTTTTGAGGATTATTTGAAATGAAATCAATATCAGTTACCTTGGAAGAGCCTTCATCAAAGTTCTGAAGTGTCTACATTTTTGAGAAGACGTAGATAGGATTACAGTGTTAAAAGGAAGTCTGCGATATCATTAACTAGCTAAAATAGTAGCACATTTAGTTTAAATTTTAGGAAAAAAACTGAATTGTTGTTTACCCTAACCCAGAGTGCAATACCAAAGTAAGGCAGCAGTCTATTTTAGGCATGGCTAGTGTAAATTTTGAATATTTTTCCTTCTAACAGCTGGTTCCCACACCATATCAAAAAAGTCTTTGGAAGCTCTCACCAATTTAAAGCAAAGCTCTGAAGTTAACTAGTGTTGGAACAGCAGGGAGAAAGTTGTATGAAAGATGTAAGTCTTTCATAGATGCCATTCTTTGACTCTTGACTACAAAGCATTTCAGCCTAGGATTTTGGCACGACTAGTTTATAGATCCAATCTGTTGTGTTTAATGTACTCTGTTCAGTTCGTTTTCGAGACAGCAAATACATAAACCTGGAAATATCAAACTGCTACTTTCAAGATATTCCATCATTTATCATTTTGCTCATTTAAGCTCATCTTAATGGGATCTCATCAACCACCTTCATGCTTGTTCAAAGTAAGATCTCCAGTTGTCTGAAAAAAAAGGTAAATTATTTCCACCTTAACACACTGAAATTTGCCTGTTGTAACATGTCTTACTCACCCGTTTTCCTCTCAGAATAAAGACTGCAAATAATGAAAGCAAAGTTGCCATGTTTAGCGTGTAAAATATAGCAGCTATTAACTTTTTGACATTTCTTCTTATTGGTGTTGATTTCAGATCGGAGCATGATAGCATGTGTAGCTTGATGATATGTATCCAGAAGCCCTTTGAAACACCACTTTCTGCTCTTGGAATTGCTTTGTGGGAGTCAGGGGGCTTACAGGTCAAGCTTTTCTCAACCCTTTCTTTCAGAAATTAAGGAAAGTTCAGCTAAACCACTCACTCACTTCTTGATCCCATTTCATTGCAAATAACACGGTAGCACAAAAGATAGGCTTGTCCCAGGACATTTGAGGGAAAAAAAAATCCCTGCTAAAATTACCCATATAATCAGCATTTAAAATAAAACTCATCAAAGTACTGTGGATGGTTTCCTGCTCTGTGTAATTTCTTCCCCTTCCATTTTTGGGGAGAAAAATGTCTTTGCTTCCTCCCACCCTTTAAACTAGGCATTCACACAACTAAGAAATGAGATGACCAAAAGTACAAGAACAATATGAAAATATGAGGTATCCAGATGACTGAACCATCTTTTTTCTTCTCTGAGTCAGCCCCAGTATCGAATCTCTAATGCCTTTCTGCACTGTTATTATCTGTACTTGCATTACTTATTGCTTTGCCTTTTTACTCATTAGCATGCTTCTCTCATGCAGTACAGTAGTACTCAACTTACAACCATAACTGAGCCCAGAATTATGGTTCTAAATCATGGCGGTCATTAACCTTCATTTTTATGACCTTTATTTTGTGGTGGTAATTAAACAAACCTGCTGGTCATTAAATGAATGCAACAGTCATTCAATGAATCCATTTTATCCAATGAATCAAAATGTGTTTTTTGCCAGAAACTGGAAGTAAATAATGGAAACTGACAAAAAATGCCGAGGATTGTGGTTCTGTGACCATAAGGCACTGCAAACGGCCATAAATGTGATTGGCTGCCAAGCACCAATATGTGATTGCCTGACCATGGAGGAGGGGCTGAAATGGATTGTAAGTATCTTTTTGCAGGGAGTCCATTGCAATCTTGAATGGTCATTAAACGACTGGTCATTAAGCATGGACTACCTGTATGGTTCATCTTCCGAAGCTGGCTTCAAGCATCCTCTAATTTAATAGTAATGCTGCTAACCAAGCACTGTCAACAAGAGAAATAAACTAAATCAAGAATGTGGCAAGATAATGAACAGGCCCTTTCTGTAGATGATCTTCTCCTTTCTCCATTTTCTGTGGATCAAGTATGTCAGCGTGATCAGTAAATGAGGATCAAGGGGTCCTTTTCTTTGTCAGGAAGCATCTATTAAATTATGATCCTGAACAACCTGAGTAGGGCACTATTACCTTGCTCACCAATTATTTTTATGAAAGTCTGTAGTGGAGAAGACCTGGCAATGCTAGTGAAAATAAAAGCCCACATTTCTTTCTTGTCTTTGTTTCTAGTACCCTCAAATATTGCATCTTCAGACTCGTTTCGTTGTGTCAGTGCCAATACAGATGGCACAGGTCCCTGGTCCGATGCAGCTGTATGGATATGTGAGAAACCCTTGACCACGAATAGCCAATTAGGACATGTGGAATTGTGGCTAATGCAACCTTAGTTAATAACAGCAATAGATGAAAATTGAAGGCCCTGATTGAGCTCACTCGAACCTTGATGTATATTTGACTGAAGGCCAACGTGGTTGATTCAACAAAAGTTGCTTCTGGAGTTAGCCTAAGACATTATCAATCTGCTTTTGTTTTTCAACGTATTCTTTAGCTTTAAAAGTGAGTTTCTCCCCCTCATACCACCCATAGTTTTTAACTTATGTCAGCCATGTGTGAGAGTTAGCCATTTATAAATGCTAGCGGGTATTTTCTTCTCTAATACTCCAGCAAATGCATTTGAAGGATTTTAAAATAATTTGGATGGCTACAGTCTCCCTGGTGATTTTTATCACTTTTTTTTAAATGCAAACTGCCTCAGAGCATAGCACAATACAACGTTTAGTCTTTGAACTTAAATGTGTCTGGAGAGTGGCTTAGCACTCTCTATATTAGGTTTTCTTCTTTTTTCAATAAGTGCAAGGCTTTGGAATATAACAGCTCTATTTGGATAGAATGAAAGCGTCTCACAATGTGTGCAAAAGGAGAAAAAAAAGCACTGTCAGCCAAGAGAGAAAGAGAATAAAACAACAATTTCTCTTACCTTTTGGGTCCACAAATGACACTGATGCTTTTAAAAAGCTCAGCACTGCTGCTTATTGCTCGGGCAACGAAGCGATACTGAAAGAACACCTTCAAGACTTTTAATTGCGTGGATGGCATCTAACCCGGTTTTACACTATTTTACTACTGGAATTCACCGCAGACAGCGAACAAATATTCAGTGAAAGATATTCGACAAGCTCAAACGGGAGCAAAGAACTGGAGAAAATTGCAGAAAAAAGATCAGTTCTAGTCAAAAAGGTGACCGGGTTCCCGACATACGCTGCATGATATGGTTATGGAATTTTATCCATGCCCAGAAGCCCTCTTTCCATTAACTCCTTTTGTTCCAAAGCAAAGCAAAAGACAAGCTCCAGCTTTGCAGACCGAAATCCTTTGATATTTCTTTTAATGTTACCGGTTAAAAACGTGCTACAAACAGAACAGGTTTAAACTTTACTGGTGGAGTGATATTGTCTTCTGGATATGAATCTTTAAGAATCCATCATCAAACGTGAACAGGTTCAAGAGCAATGAGGATGAGCAATGAGGTCAGTAAAATGGGCTCCTCTGAAGAGAGGTGAAATTGAAAGAGCTTCTCAAAGATTCGGTAAGTTACGCTAGAGTGCTCTTCAGACACCTCGGAGGATGTCACGCAGTCAATTCCTGCTCCCTACAATTTAGAGATTCAAGATTCTGCGTCACAGGAAAGCAGAGTCTGACTGAATGTCAGGGGCAAAAAACCCTTTTACTAACAACAAGACCAGTTAAAAATGGAATGGATTACTGAGAGTAATTGAGCTCTCCTTGACAAAATATGCCGTCATCTGTCAGGGATGCTTTAAGCTGGATTCTAGCACCAGGGAGGGAGTTTTCATTTTAGTCGTGTAAATGCTCACTTCTCCTTCATACACATATGCTCTTCATAATGGAGAAGGGCTAGCCATGGATTCATACATGTTCGTGATTGGGTTTCATCTTATCTTTTCCCTGAAACATTGACTTCTATATTAAATGAATATGTCAGGTCTATTTAAGCTGGACGTTTTTTTACGTCATCCAACGTAAAAATATAAAAAGAGCTTTCTTTCTAAATCGATTCCTTCTTTTTCCATATCCATCTTCTGTGAAGAAAAGAGTATTTTCAGATCGCCCAGTCCTAGCTGTAAACATACCAAATTTACTTTAGTTTTTCATCAATCAGTTTTCTCAGGAAATCTCAGGAGCTTCATTCACAGTTCATAGGGCCATCTGTAACCCTGAGAAGTAAATTCTGCATCTCTGAAGGATATTTTTTTCTTTAAATCCCTAATTTCCCTGTATCGATTAGCTGAGACTGAATAAAGACTGTAATGGTTATTATTTTATTTTGTATACAGTGTATTTATTTATGCTTATAGTTTGCCTTTTCTTCAGAGCTCAAGGTGTATCTCTTCCAGGTTAGGCAGAGAGACAATGAATGGTCTAAGGTCACCCTTTAATCTTCCATATCTGGAAGTGGGTTGAATGTATTTCTTGCCAATCCTAGTCTAATATCCAGGACACCTGCCCCTTGGAACGAAGCTCCCTCAAGATCCAGATGGCTCCTAGTTTACTCAGGGAGATCAATCACTTCTTCCCATCTAGCCTCTTGTACCTGCCATTTTTTATTAATTGTATTTCAGTTTCTTTGATTGATATGAGCAGCCCAGAGCCATTGAGAATTGGGCAGCAAACAAGTTTATTATTCATACTATTGAGGTTCAGTAAAAATATTTCTTAGAATAAAATTTAATGCCAACAATATTCAAATTTACCACATTACCTGGAAAGCTAATAAGTTCTGAGAACAAAACATGAATGAAAAAAGCCAGCATAAAAATAATTACGATCAGACTTGTTAATTAAAAAAGTTAGAAAGGTCTAGGAGCATGGAAAATACGTTGTTTCACATTGAAAATACAGTTATGTTAAATACCTAATTTTAAATGTTGTTAATAATGGGGATAAATGAATAAATACTGCTCTTTTTTTCTAGCAGGTGAACAAGAGATAATCCTTGGTAACGACCACTTGTTCAGCAACAATTTAAACTTAGGATGGTGCTGAATGAGTAAAATTTACAACTGTTCCTTGAAGTTCTGATCATCTCCATTGTCACATGATGGCAACTGGGGAACTTGGCAACCAGCTTGCATTTTCAACAATATTCCACAGTCACATGATTATTTGAGACTTTTCCTTGATGGC
>JANHZU010006649.1:9437-19454 GCA_032468055.1 Acrochordus granulatus | reverse complement strand
TTTTTATTTTTTTTCAAGTAATGAAGTTTGAATACTAGAGGGAACTTTGAAGTTTGAATACTAGAGGGAACTAAAAGGAATTAAAGATTACAATTAAACAGAAGGATACTCAAATTTGATGAACTAATACAGAATGGAGCAAAATATTTTAACATTGGACATACTGAAATATATTTTTGAACAAAGGATGTGGAAGTTAATTTTAAGAGTGTCTGCCTCTATAGATTGACTGGGTTTAGAAGATGTTACAGAGGAGGAGCAGGTTTTACTGGACAAGATTGAGATTGAAAGTGATTTAAAAATGGCCAACTAATTTGGATCATTCTGATGCTCTAGATTTGTAATAAGATGACATAATTTGTTTTCCAGCTTTGTCCACATTTTTTCAATTTGGTTCACTTTCCATTTAGTTCCATTCCTTGCTTAGTATGCCAGCAGAAGGACCAAGCCCTGTAGTCTTTTTTCACTTGATTTCCAGGAGCTATAGCATCAGATATAGTCCTTGCTGACCCAGATCAATTTGGCATGGAAGATTGCTTATTTTCATCATCACAAATGGATTGTAATGGATACAAATGGATTGTCAGATACACTTAGTCTGGGTCTTCAGATGAGATCTTTCTGGCATGGATGAATTTTCTAGGGGCTTGGTTCCCACAACCAAGCACTCTAACATGACAAAGGGGAATTCAGTGACAGGGATAATAATGATATCATCACCATCATCATCAATTATCATTTCTGGGTTCTATATTCAGCCACTGAGCCTGCTAAAAGAGGCATTGATTGATCTCAAAAATAGAAGGCAGAAGGATAGAGGCTTGGAATTATGTTAAAGGCTAAGACTTTCATTTCCAAGCTAGTGCCAATTTAATTAAAAACTTTGAGGTCAGATTTTTAATTTGCCCTTAAAATATATATAACACATTTACTTTTTGGGAGTCTTTAAGACTCCTAATTTGAGATTCCTGTTGGTTAAAAACTTCATTTTACTAGTCAGAATAAATCTTAGGCATACACTTCAGAGCCTTTTAAGCTGAGTTTTTAATTTGTCACTGAGAGCTGAGATAGTTTACATTTTGAATTATCCAATCTTTTAGACATTTCCTTATATCAATTAATATGTTGATTTTATTGGAGGGGATGGGCAAACTATAGGACATAAACTGTCTTGAGGACTGGCACAATGACACAAACCTCTTTCACATATGCTACTCTCAGCAATTGTAGATATGGCAGGGATGGAGCAGTAGAAGGAGGTTTATTTACAGACATCAGTTTCTTTCATCCAAGTTTTTGCTATAGTCAGTTGGATTTTTTCCCCTTCTCTTAATTCCATAAGACTCTTCATGGAAATGTTGTCTCAACTGTAGACTGCTCTGTTCAGGAATCTCCCCCTAATTTCTGGAGGGAGAATGTTCCAATGGGCAGGGATTATGGCAGAGAAGGCATGTATCCTAATCCCCACCTTTCAGCCATTTCTTGGCTGAAAGGATCTGTAACATGCTCAACCTTCCAGACCAAATTGGACAGATAAAAACAACTGGGAGAAGATGGTCCCTTAAGTCGCCTGGTCCCAAGTCACAAAGGGCTTTAAAAGGTGACAACCAGAATCTTGAATTACACCAAAAGCACACTGGCAACCAATACAGCTCTTAAGCAGTGATGTTACATATGTCAAATATCTAACACCACCTGTACAGCCACATTCTGCACCAACTGAAATTTCTGAATGTTCTTCAAAGGCAGACCCTGATAGAGCACATTGAAGTAATGCAGACAGGAGATCATGAGAGCATAAGTGAATATGAGCAAAGCCACCCAATCCAGGAATGGGTGTAACTGGCATACCACTATACAACTCTAAGGTGTGCAAAGACCCTCCAGGATAAGGCTGACACCTGCTGTTCTAGGTGGAGTTCAGATTGTGCATTCGCATGGTCTGAAGCAGTGCCATCCTATCCAGGATCAATGGTGGAAAAACTTTGTCACTGAAAGGACTAAATACCCAAAGCCACTCAGTCTTGCTTGGATTGAGTCAAAGCCCATTGCACCCCATCCAGACACCTACAGCCTCCAAAGAGATGGAGATGCAGTTAATGTATTATCAGTATCAGCAAACACTTCATGCCAGATCACCTTACCCTCATGTAGATGCTAAATAGGAGAGGAGAAAGAACTGAGCCTTGGGCACAAAGTAGGGACTACAGGTTGGATCTGCCCCCCCACATCAATGCTGATTATAACTGATCCCAGAAGAAGGAAAAGAATCAGTGCAATACTGGGTTGCCCACTCCCAACTCCCAAACTGGTCCAGAAAGATATCATGATCAATGGTATGAAAGGCTTCTGAGAGATCAAGAAGAGCAAAGATGGTTACACTGCCCCCATTCTACTCCCACCAGAGATAATCTAAGAGTATGATATTAGTGCCATAATACAGCCTAAATCCTGACTGAAAGGGGCCCAGATAATCTGCTTCATTAAGACTTCACTGTAGTTGTCACATGTCACTTCTCCTAAACAGGGGAGGTTGGAGACAGGACAAAAGCTGTCCAGATTAGTTGGGTTGAGTGATGACCATTGAGGAGAGGATCCTCCATAACCTCTTTGAGAATTGAAAGAACCATCCTCTCCCTCAAGGAATTATTAACTACTACTCAGATCCAGTCATGTGCCCCTCCCTGAGGCAGCCTTAAGCAACCAGGAGGGATTTGGATCTAACACAGAGGTGGCCAAGCTAGCAACTGCAAGAGCCCTGTTTACTTCTTCATGTGCAATGCATCAAACTGCCCCAGATAACCTTGCAAGATTTAGCCCCCATAGCCTCCACTGGTACTGCCCTAAAGCTGGAGTCCAATGTAGAGCAGTTGTGAGTGACTTTATTTGCTAGATATGCAACATATTCCTCACAGTCCTATAGGTGAAACCCAAGGAGGGACTGGGTCACCCAGAATAAGCCTTACTGCAGATGCAATAAGGACAGAGAAATAATCATGTTTCAATTCTTTTATTGCCATGAGGTAGGCTCTCATAGAAACTTGATCATCTTCATTCCCTATTGTTCACCAGCAGTGCTCTAGGCATCTCTTAGCCCTCTTTAGTTCCCTCAGCTCTTTTGTATACTACAGAGACTGTTGGGGACCATGGATATATCATTCAGGCACAATCCAATCCAAAGCTGCAGCGGCTTTCCCACTCTATGAAGCCACCATGGCTTCAAACAGATTGTGTAGCAGACTTCCCAGAATTTAGTTTCTTCATCTGGTTCTTAGTGCATTTCACTCTCTTCTTTCAGATATTGGTACTTTTTGTGCATTTAGACATATAACTCAAATAATTTTCAGTGTGTTTGCAAAATTTGATATTTGCCCCTATATGATAGCCAGCTTTAAATCTTATAATAAATCATTTTGCCTCTTTTTTCCCCACATTTGCACGAATAGTGGTTCATATTATTATTAATATGAATCACTAGCACTAGGATATAATATTTTTATTACCTACAGTACCCCTCTTATCAGACACAAGAATAGTTCTGCTTCATAAGTTCTAAACTTTCTGAAACCATGATTCTTTAAAATGATAAATAAATTCCTGTGATCCCCTCATGAATAAAACTAAGAAATAAAGGAATAAATACATAACTAATAAAATCACGGAGGTTTTCAGGTGGTTAGACCAATAGACTTAGCCATCTCTTAAAAGTTTGTGGCTTTGGTCCATGCTTTGCCTTTGCAAGCCTCCACTTCAGTGAGTTTTGGCCACGTGCCCATTTTTCATATGCTTGTGCATGCAAAGTAGGGTGTTGTCAAAATTCACTCATATCTTTTTTCCCTGCTTTGCATTGCCAAAAGCTCATTCTGGGATTTTCTCTCCTCTTTGTCCTAGGTCTACCTAAGGGGTTGCTTCCCACCATTCTTGGGCAAATCAGCTGCTGACTGGCTGATGTAAAGCAGGAAACAACAAAATTCTGCCAGTTCTCCAGATTTGTATGCACATCTTTGCACCAGTTTGCTGAATCCTTCTTAAAAACGAGTGTCCAGAACTTCTTTTTTCCTCACCAGTGCAGTGTTTCATTCCAAACAATTTGCCAAACCCCAAATGTGTGTACTGAGACTTTTGTGATAGCTGTATCAAAGGCTTTGTGTCTCTAGAGGAAACATCTGCCTTCCTTTCCCCCTTAGCCCCATTTCCTCTCTCTGCAGAATTTGTCTGCTGCTGCCATCTGCCACTATTTTTGCCATGTCATAAAATAGTTTGCACATGCAAAAAATGGCTGCTCTTTATATTCCAAGAGGTTCTCTTGGAAATATCTGCCGGATAACTTTCCCCAACATGTATGGCATTGCTGGTTCTCTGCTCCATTTAGAAAAGGTATTTTCAGGAGAAGCAGATAATTGGCCTAATGTACAGTGGTTTGAGGGAAGGCCAACATGAAGTCCCTGATTTGCTGACCATTTCCTCCACAGCATGGTCTACAATCAGGCCTCTTTACTACTAGCTCTCTAGAGGAGGTGGTCATTAGCTAGCTGCAGCAGAATCAGAGGAACACCTCAAGGTGCTCATCACATAAGCCTGAGGATGCACTAAACTGAGTAAGCAGGTTCCTTGGTTCCCAATAGAAGGGTCCTGAACCTTACTGCTCTTCTTTAGCTTGCTGGCTAAGGACTGCTAAATAAGGAAAGCAGCCTCAGTGATTGCTGCTTCCTTTCTTGGTCTTTAAATATTGAAGTGGAGGGCAAGTCTTCACCAACTGTCCTGGAAAAGAGGCAAAGATCAATGTCACATGGCTCTATTTTCAAGACATCAAAACTCCATGAACAACAGCTTTTGCTCTCATACTTCAATCCTGAAGAAGTGGACCCAGCCTGAATAGTTCCAGCCTTCTCTAGATCCATGGTTTGCAGACCAGCAATCTTCCCCCTTTACTTTAGATGTTGACTGGTGAGAGAGTACATTCCTCCCTGGCAGTCCTGAAGGCAATTCACTTTCAGCTGTCCTGTCCAAAATCCAATCTGAGCAAGATACTGACATTGCCCCCTCTCCCCAATAGTTAGCTTGCAGAGAGAGCATCCTGATCCTTTCACAGGTCTTAAGGAAGTGATGCTATCAGAATCATTCTGGGCTTTGCAGCCTGCTTTTTCTGGACAAAGTATCTCTGGCAATACCCCAACTGTGCACCCTTTAACTTAAAAATCATGTAACCCCCTTTAAAATTGCTCCTATCCCCTGGGGGATCATGAACCACAATTTGAGAACTCCTGCTTTAACCAGATTGAACTATGCAATCTGATCTTTTAAATTTTTCCCTGGAGCTTGGCTTAAACTGGTGCATTTTCTCTCTCTCCATCTCTCTGATCAGAATTCTCACTTCACTGGAGTGGAACTTGACCCTTAGAGATTAAAAACCATATTGGTTGATTATAACAATTAATAATTTGATAGTTTGCTAAACTACTCTGTGGGTAACTGCACAAAAAGACAAGATATGCCCTCTCCATCAGTGGTTAACCTTAAAAGAATATTTGAATCCACAATCGATGACTATAGATGTCAATGTTTAACAAGGCTTTTAGCCTTTTAACCACCAGGAAATCTGTCTTTAAGGATATATGGCTCTTGAGGACTCTCCTGTGGTATTCCTGGGTTTAGTTTTCAAGAAGTCTCATTACTCCACCAAACTCTTTGTTTTCCAATAATTTCAGTTGGTGCAAGTTTATCAAAAGGAAAGGAGGTAATAAGAAAAACCGGATGGGTACTTTTCTAATGGCAGTGAACAGCTGAAACAGCCCCCCCCCAGATGTGTTATAACTATCAGACCCAGAATTCCAGTTCAGTATGGTCAACCCAGCCTTATGCCACTCAGATGTGTTGGGACATTCATTCGCGGAATTCTAACCCAGATAGAAAAGAATTATGGCAGTTACATGATGGGGGTCTGCATATAACCCCCAGAGTTGAAAAGGGTATTCTTCCACCTCTCCCAGTGTAAAAGTCTGTTCTGTTTATGAACAGATGAAGAGGGAGAAAGGTGCCATTTCATTCTTTACCCCAGAAAGGAAAAGATCTTCTGTTATGCCAACCACTACTTGTAAGTCAGAATAATGAGATGGAACCCTGAGATTTAGATATGGTAAATGCATGTGTGCCAGTTGTTAAAAAACAAACAAACAAAAAAAATTTTCCTTCTCTCTGAGCAGGCAAGCATACTTCTAGAAAAAAATGGACTGTATGTCCTCTGACAGGTTTGGAAAGATTTTGCTTTAAGGCATGCCAACTTTTCTTTTTTCAAATAAAAAAAAGTCAGGTGGGGCAGAGAGCTCGGTGAACATCCAAGAATGGTGTATTTGACATATTGGAGCCCATGTTGAAGACTGCAGGATGGATGAAGATTTTGTACAGCTTAAATCTGAAAAACATCAGCTGCAATGGCTCTGGGATCATTAATGTGAGAGAATAAGGTTAGCTTCTGCTTCCTGAATTATTTTCAGGCCAAAAACTACAAGTTACCATTTGAAGTCTTTCTAAATAGAAACAGTATTGAGATCTTGGCTTTTGGCTTTCGGGGCACAGAGATGCAAAGTGTGGTATGTTTAGTTCCTATGTGAAATATTCCAAACCTGATTCCCCTCATTTAAATAAATGTATATTTACCACCAAAACAAGAACCTGCAAACAACAAATTCCTCCCATTGCATCCAAATAGATATGGGTAGACTACAACTTATGACCAGTTGCTTAGCAATCATTTGAAGTTGCAGTGGACCCCCAAAAGCTACTTACAACTTGATTTTGAAGTTATGACGGTCACAGTAAGGTGATCGCAATTTGGGTGTTTGACAACTCACCTTTATGGCTGTTTGCAGTGTCACATAACTGTGATTTCTGACATTTTTTGTACTGGTTTCCAGCATTTATTTCCAGTTTTCAGCAAAAAACAACCATTGGGTAAAATGGATTTGTTAACAGTCATGACATTTGCTTAATGACTGCTACAAAAAATGTCAGAAATCACAAGTTGAATATTACCTGTATACTATTATTACTTTGGTGGGTTTAGGTTCTTTCCCTCTTTCCCTCTCTCCTTCAATGTAAAAAAACACTTGGGAGGCTACTCCACTGTGACTGTGACCAAGAAGATCCCTGCAAGATATGCTCTCTCTTTTTGCCTTCCTGCCTGTTATAATTATTGGCTTCTCATTATTAAAAAATAAAGGTGAAGGAGATTGCTTTTTCCATCAGATTCACTATTGACTGTAGAAACATTATCTTGTCTACCATGATTAAATGTGATCTAATCAATCAATGGCATGACTACTTTGACAGCAAGGCATATTCAAGTTTCTCTGTTAACTCAAGTTCATGGATTATTAGAAGTAAAAGACTAAAAAATGGTATGAAATGCCTTTGGGCTTGAATGTTGCCCTTCCACAATATAATTTTGAGAGCTTTGTCTATTCTGGTTTAAACATCTCCAGAGACTCTACTTCCTGTAAGCTCCAGATTACCAGAAAACAGGCATTAAGAACAAGCTAATTTTGTTTCAGCCATTTATGTTTCAATAGTTTACATAAAGTATGTCAATAAGCTGATAAAAAGTAGCCAAAAAATATTCTATTGGTAAATTTAAAAAGCATTATGTAGACCAATGTTTCTTAATTGTTGGAGAATTCTGGGAGTTGAAGTCCACATAACTTAAAGCTGTTAAGATTGAGAAACACTCATCTAGACAGTCCCCCAGTTTTCAGTGAGAGAAGACTATAAATCCATGTGGGTCCTGACTGCTCACAATGAAATCAGCCCATTTATATGATGTAGAAAGTTTCTCCAAATTACACCATATAAAACTGAGGGCAAAGATCAGGTGATGAAAGATTGATGACACTTTTATTTTTAAGAGTAAATTAAGCTATAGGGAGAAAAAGAAATTTGGATGAGATTCCAGTGCTGAAAGAGAAGGGATTAGATTTATTTGACATACAACGCTGCCTAATTGAAAATGACTGAAGGTGATATACAGTAAGTTTGAAAACATCATAACAATAATATAGGATTAATACAATAATAGCAGTATGTCAGCAAATATACAAAAATTAAACTAACAGACATTGAAGTGGGTTCAAAAATATTCCTGAGCTAGGGTCTGCTGGAAGATAACTTTTTGAAAAAATATAATTTGGAGTTTTACTATCTATCTCATCTTGGGGCAATAAAACGCAGTTGTCAACTATCTTTTTGCCAGGTCTTAAAAGGCCTTGGGGAATGCACTTGAATATAATATACAAGAATCCTAGGGTACCCATATAGCACATTCATTTCCATTCCCCAGTATTGCTGGCATTCTCAGTGCCAAGAATAAAGAGCAAAGAATAAATGCCCCGGCCTGCCTGTTATTAAGGATCACCATGAAATTTGAGTGGCAAACTGTACTACAACTTTTCAGCACTGAAAAAGAGGTTCTAAACAGATCTATGAGGACCATTAGATGAATTGAATCCAAGCTTTTAGGCACTGTACCATGCAAAACAACCATTGCATTTTGCCTTAAGGATACCATTCTCTAGAACAATCCCGACAATCATTTTCAACCTTTTTCATCTAATATAAAATATACCCAAGAATGGATTTTTTCATGGTCTTCAAATTGTTCTTTAATGTGGATGGGAAAAAATAGGCTCCAACTCATCCTTGCTAACACTAAGTGGCTCTGGGTTTGGGATTCCTTGGGTTCCAACTCTGATATTATCCATTCCAGGCCCTAGGTGATGTTACTCAACATGGAGCTCGTATGCAAATTGGGAGTCCTCCTGAACATGCAATTCTACTTGAAGAGCAAGTGGTAGCCATGGCCAGGAGGATCTTTGTACAGTTTCATCTGTGTGCCAATTGGGTTCATTTCTGGATTGGGAGTCTTTAATCAGAGTCCCCCATGCCTTAGTTATCTCCCTATTGGAGTATGTGGTGTATGGTGGGGAGGTCTTGAAGACCATCTGGAAGCTGATACCCATCCAGAAAACAGAGTTATAGGTAGTAATTGGTTGTACCTTGATATGGCCATGGAACATTTCTCCTTTTCATTCTGTCACTGGCTCTCAGTTGACTTCTGGGTACAATTTAATTTTCTTCTTATCATTTATAAAGCCCTACATAGCACAAGACTGGGTTACTTGTAGGACTACTTTGCTACTGTATTGGCAAACCTCCGTTCAAAACTCTTAAGGCTCCTATATCAGTAATTCCATATTTTGATTCCCTAACCTAACCATGTCAGCATTCAGGCAGATGGAATGAACCAAAAATCTCCTCCACTAAAAGCACAGTATTACACCCACAAAATCGCAATATTCATTGTCTTGAAATGCAGCTTTTCTGTCCAAGATGCAGCTCCATTAACCAATTGATTGATTATGTGCTCTTAGTGGTCACACAGATAATCATTCTTCAGGATGAGCAACTTCACTAGCACAGGGATATACTAATTTTCTCATAATTGAAAATATTCAATTATAATGTCACTTCAGCAGGTGTAGCACATTGTTGAGTTTGTCTTAGGTCAGAATCTAAGCAGGATTTGGCTTGCTTAGAACTAGAATGAAAGACTATGGGAATTCCTAGGGGAATAGAACAGATTAGAATGTTAAAAAATATCTTGGAAAAAGGATGGTCAAATAACATTGCTGCCATACGGTTGTGCACTGCAGTCACCAGAAATGGAGCTGAACAGAAGGATGTTGCTACCTTTTAATTATGATCTCATGTGATCAGCATTGGCTAATCTTACATACATATTATGTAATCTTTGGAGCAATGTTTTATTATTTATTTCTATGTTCAGTTTCAAGTCCAAGGAAGGTTGTAATCTGGACAAAAATTGTTAGGATGGTTGCATCCAGTGATGGCCTGTTTTTTTACTTTAAAATTTTATTAATTATCAACAGTACAGAAAAAAAAACAAAATACAACAAAAATACATAGTAAAAGAATACATAGCAACAAATAAAACAATATATATAA
>JANHZU010006648.1:3264-16432 GCA_032468055.1 Acrochordus granulatus | reverse complement strand
GAAAATGATTTTTTGGTGAATATTTTTGGGGCGTGGAACAGATTGTCCGATTTTCTATTGTTTTCAATGGGAAACCTTGTTTTGCTTTATGAGCATTTCACACTAAGAGTGTTCTTCCGGAACAGATTAGTCATGTCTTGTGAGGCACTACTGTATATGGAACGGAATCAGTATGAAAAAACATGATGGACCAAGCCCAGGCAGTGCAGTTCAGTCTAAGAGATTTATTGATCCCATAAGGTTACAAGAATTCACCCAACTGTCTGTTGAATATCTGCACAGCTAAGATAAGGTTCAGTGGTCCGCAGTAGCAGTTGGGTTTCTGACACTGAGGATGCATAGAGATTCAAGACTGATTCCCTGCTTCATACCTGGCTCCGTCCTTCCTCCTCCCACAAATGCAATCTTATAATGACGGAGTAATTGTATTTTAAAGTAATCCAACAAGTGCTTCCAAAGAGTCACAATTTGTTCAGTCTTTACTTCATAGAGAAAAGTTATCATATTATTTTAATTTATATATATCGTCATGATGATGATGATATTATTACAGCTTTTAGTGAAACATTGTAACTTGTTTGCTTGCAGGTCCCAAGGAGAAAAAACAATATTATACATACCTGAACTCAAAGTTTACATGATGAAAGTTAATTACTATTTCAAAAGGGGTTTTGGACAGTGGGGGCTTCTATGAAGAAAATTGGATAACAACCAAAATATTTATTTCACTTTATAAATAAATAAATAAATAAAACTTTGTGCAACCAGGCCTTTGAAATGTAAAGATAATGAGAAATAATTATAAGTATAGAATAATACAAAATAATAATGGCATTGTACAATGCCTGGGGCTTTTCCTGAGAGCATCTAAAATGTTTTTAAACATATAACAGCAGTCATGCTAAATTTTCCAAAAGTAGAAAATATTGCATCTGAAGTATATTTGACAAGCTGAACTAAACCACAATACATGTAACGACTTACAGCTTTTGTTGTTTGACTCCACAAAATGAAACCGAATTGCCACTTTTGGTCATCCATACCCATTCAGGCTGTAGAGAATGTGTCTAAAGCATGGAAGGAGAACTGTACAACACTTGTGGCCTGCTTCTAATACTTGTGCTGTTCCTAGCTTTTACCTGTGCCAGCTGTGCATTATGTGGAATGTGCAATAAGAGGAACCCACACTTCTCTGTACCAATGGGAAGCTCATCGGTTTCCTTCCAGCACAAAGAACAATTGGTTTTCTGTGGGTTTTCTGTGGTTTTGTTTTCATTCATCATTGACAAATTCTTTCAGCTACTTTTGAGATTTCTGCTTCAAGTTTATGAGATGTTTTCAGGTTATTCCACTGGGTAAGAATGAAAATATATAATCTAGAAATATTCAGTTATTTGAAATATTTATTAGAAATAGTTATTAGAAATATTTCAGTTATATTATTTATAAAAGTAAAATCTCCAAATTGAGATTGATTCCTGGTTACTTTATCCATGTAATTTTATTGACTACAACATAAAGTGATTTGCTAAGAATCTCTTTCTCAATGTTTTTTAAACTTCCCAAGCTACTCTACAGTCTTTGAATTTCCTACTCATCTCCCACTCATGGATTAAGCAGATTAAATATTTAGCTTTTTGCTCTATAATTGCTTTTGCGATCATTTTTTCCTCTATTCGGTAATAATTGGAAATAAAATGTAACAAGATGCATTTTTGGTATCCCTTTAGGCATCAGAAGAAGACTATCAAATAATAGAGAAAGAAGCAGATAGTTAGGTTGCTTGATCATTTTTACAAAATATGTTTACAATGTTTTGGTTAGAAATCCATACCTGTCAAGCTCCTTAAGAACATATACACCAATTAATAAACTACAATCATTCTAACATTGGCAGCAGTGAAAAGGGAAGCTTTCAGTAAATGACTTTCTAAATGAGCCAACATATTGATTATATGCATTGCTGAGACAACCTAGGAGTTGCAGACATAGTTAATATTTAATTTCCACATATTTTTCAAATACCACTTTGACAGACAAGATCAAAGAAAATGCCACTGAGTGAACCTTTGAATTTGCAAATATTTTGGGAAAACATTACTGGGAAGAATTTTTATTTTTACAACATATTATACCACTCATTGTTATATCCACTAAGATCATAGTTGTTATGGCAAGTGGATTTAGAAACATTTTTTTCAAAAAATGTAGAAGCACTTCATCTCAAATTCAGTGCAAACCTATAGCTCTGACACCCTTGTCTAAACTGTATAGAACATAGAATAATGTGCCCATTATAAGCTCATCCATGAGAGATTTATTTAAAATATTTGCATAGCTATCCATCTTTTTATTTATTTTATTGTTTTTAAAAATGGTGACAGAAAAAGAAAAAATAAAAGGAAAAAAACAAAAATAAAGATACGTGATCAAAAATATATGTACTTAAAAATAAAAAACATAACAAAAAATAAAATATATGCTATAAAAGTAAACAATTACAATTCTGTATATAATTATCTAATGCAAACATTATGCAAGTATGTATATTTAATATACTAATATAACTACAATGTTTTTTTCTAAAATTCAAAACAAAAGCTTTTTCCTACAGGAAAGATTCTTTATAATTAATTCCAAAATTTTATTTCAAATTTATCTGGACCCTAATCCGTTTTTAACTTTCTAAAATAAAATTTTATAACCTTCTGCTATTTATTGAAAAAAAGTGCTTAAAGTTATAATTCAGACTTCTTACACTAACAGTTGAAGGAAACACCCAGTTCTGTAAAACCTGTCAATCCAATAGGGCCTAATAGCTAAAAAGCAGTTAACAAGCAATTTCAGAAAGGGATTGGAAAGGAAATATGCAAACTTTCAAAAGCACAACTGTAGTTTGAGCAGGATGGCTATTTATTCATCTTCTAGACTACTTTCTTGCAGAATCCTCACAAGGAGCAACTTTCTGGAACAATTATGGGTGGTCTTAATTATGGAAGAATCAGTCTACTTGCCGGCTCTTCATTCCTCTACATTCTTCAATTTTACTTTTCATGGTGCTGTCTTCAGCCTGCCATTTCTGCATGGCAGAAGTCATCAGCGTGTTTTCTTTTAAAATGCTTCCTTTGAAATGTATATTGCTTGTAAGGAGTTTTCAAAATGCTGAAGTCGTTTCATTAAAGATTTCTTTCTTCTGAAATAAAGAAGAAAAAATTGAAGTGAGCATATCTTCCCTCTTTGAGCAAACGGTTATAAGACAGTGTATCAAGTGTGTGGTTAAGATCTATTAAGCACAGGTAAGAATGACTACATCGTAAATCAGACTTTTTAATCTATCACATTGTTCCAGAGTTTTAATCCTGAATATGGTCATCATTGTGTAACTGATTTCTGCTGACTCTGTGTTCCCTCACTTCCCACTGCTTTCTGTATCCGTGCAGTAGTAATCTGCAATTGAATCAGTGCCAGTATTGGTACAATCACTTTTTTATTTTTATCAGTTCAAAACTAGTACACACCTACTAGAATATATGAAGAGATTTAGAAATTCCCAATATTGTTTTATGAAAATCAATTTACCACCTAATCAGTGTTTCAGTTTGTTTCCCTGCTCAGGCTAATTGGAAGAGTTTGTTTCTATTTCCAATTCTGAAGCAGAAAAAGCAAGATCTACCACAAATATGGCTTCTATTTTGCCTACAATAAAATCACTTATATTGCCCTGACATTTCTATGAGTTTTCATTTATTGTGAGCAGTTGGAAATGATCAACACAAGAAAAGCCTTTCTGTGATCAATGAAGCACATATTGACTTCTTTCTGATATTCTTTTGCTTTCTCACTTATCCAACAAACATCAACAAAAAATGTCTCGTGTTCCCTGGCCTTTTCTATAGCCATATTTGGATTTATTTTTCAGTGTTGGGGGGGGATCTAATCTATGTTAGATGATCCTAAGCATTAATTTGCTAGCATATGAAATTAAGGATACTATATGACAGTTTGCACATTCTGTAACCTTTCTTTTTTCTGGAATAGCTTAGTTAGAATCTTTATTATGCAGTTCTGCTGCTGCTTGACTTATTTCTGTGGTTATTTCATCATTTCCTGTAGACTACTGATTTGATAATGATCAGTATGCTACTCTAATCTAGCATGTATTTTATTACTAGAAGTTCTGGTGAATAGGAAGCATCTTCTAAGGTAACCCTAAAGTTCACATCTTTACTATACAGCATTTTAATATACTCCATTTATCTTTCTTTGATCTCCTTTAAACTAGTTATTATCTGTCCATTGGCATCTTTTAGCATACCAATTTAAGGGTGAAATCTCCTTCTGTGTTCAAACATCTTTTGAAAGACTTTCCTTGCTTTTCAATGTCTGTTTCCATCTTCTATGTCTTTACAAATTTTGTACTTCTTTTTATCTCTTCAAATTTTGTACTTCTTTTTATCTCTTCTAATAGCTGTCTTAAATTCTTTATTAAGTTCTTTCTTTAATAAAGTTATAATTCTGTGATCTTTGATTTGATGTTCCGTGATCTCTAAAGTATCTTCAATTTGTCTAAAAAAGCCTCAGTGGAGCTGACCAGATCAGTAGCCCTTAGCATATGGATTCAATCTTATTAGTATATGTTGCACTCAAGAGCAAATCACAGCTGACCCAGAAATTTCATCTTGAAAAATTCACTTGGGGAATTTTCCTTTGATTCTGAATGTTTATCACAGCTTTTTCCAAACTTTTGCACTTCAGATGTGCTTGGACGAAAAACTCCCAGTAAGGAGCAGATAATTAGCTCTGTCACATTGAGTAAATGTTACATTTGCAGTATTAGTTGATCTTAAACTGTGCATTGTGTGTTTAGAACTTTGCAATTATCTCCATTTTCTATTCTAGCTCTGCTCTTTATGGAAATTTTTAAGAAAATCACTTTTTGGGTTTTGTGTTACAATCTTCTCTATCTAGGGTTTTAATATCATACTGTGAAGATAAAAATCATGAGCATCTAAACAGAAATCACATATGTGCAAGGAGCCACTAAACAGAGATAATTCTTTTGGGAGGCACCAATGATAATTGATTTGATGAACAAGCATCTAAGATTATAAAAATAGATTTTCTTAATCCAAGCAAATGTAAGTCTATTGCAGCATCCTGTTTCCTATACATTTCAATTGCAAGTGAGGCTTGAATACAGGTACCTTTTATTGTTGTTCCACAACAACCTGCATGTGCCTTTGAATGCTCAAAACAGCATACTCATACATTGACTGGAAGCTTTTAATGGTTCAGTCTCCTACCAATTTGTCTGTTCCTTTTTTAAAGCAAGTTAAGCTAGTTGTCATCACTACAGCAAAGTCTATAATTTAATTGCATACTTTCTGAAGAAATACTGTACAATTCATTCTGTCTGTCATAAGCGGCTGCTAGTCTTCTTCATTACATGATCCTTTCTAGCATTTACAAGATGAAAATTTATCTTAATGTACTTTATCCACACTACACATGATTATGTACAATTATTATATTTTGCCCTCTGCTTTTTTAATTAGAAACATAAATGTTGCAACTTTACCTTGCAGCAAAGGTGAACCAGTATATCAATCATTTTATCCAGTTTCTGTTTTGGTTTTAAAAAAACAATTTTATTTTTTTCAGTTGGTGGGTCCTTCTACATTAGTACTCTTAGTATGGAAACTTTTTAGATTTGTATAAAAGCAACATGATACCATTCATCTTTAAATTCTAGTATTTGAATTTGTCATTTTCACAATTATTTAACTCTAGCAATCTTGATAATAACCAAATTAGTATTCAGGAAACAGTAATTTATTCCATACAAGCTTTCCATGCTATAATAGTATTCATTCCATCCAATGCTAGCTATAATTCTGTTTTTTGTATAAGGAACCCAGGTTGTTGTTAGGATAAGTAAGCCAGTACACATTTACACATATATATATTATGTGGTTAGATGAGTGCTCATGTACTCATATCTTTCTTTGAGACATTATGAATAATATTTTTTACTGGAGATCTTTGTTTCTGATCCATCTATTTCAATAGGCTCTTTACTTCTGAAGTCCCAGAAAAGAGATTTTACTGGTAATAGCCTCATTATTATGGAACTACTTTCCTAGAGAAGTATATATAATCTCTAGTTGTCAATTTTTAAAAGCCTAGAAAATCTTCTTATTACAACATGCCTTAACTAATATGTGATTACATATTGTGAATAAGTCAATGTCACTTGGTGAGCTTCTATGATACCTTTAAGATAAACTTCAACCAGGATGGAATCTGATCTCCAAGTTCAACATTTTACCACTACGCCTCTTTGGTGCACCTAAGACTAACTGTATCTAGGACTACATTTCTTGTTATTATTTTCAGCCTTTTTCGATGTACTTTATTTTGTTTACATAAACTATGCAAATATTTATGAAGAATTGGTTCCAAATATTTATGAAGAATTGGTTTCTCTTTTGCCATGGGGTCTATTGGACTGGTGTTCAAAAAAAGTACTCCTTTCCTTTGCTTTTTATTCCTTTCATTTTTATTCACACACTCCAAAAAAACCTGTCTCTGCTCTTAGAATGCTTCATATGTTCCATGCACAAACTGATTTTTTTAGCCAGGATTTTGCTGTAAACCTTCTTGTTTACAATAATGCCCACAGCATGCTGAGTAATATTGTACACTCTTCCTGTTTTGCCATGGTAACATTTGTGGGGCATGCTTTTTTGAACTGTTCCTGTGCTCTTAATGTCAGTGGTATCACCTTTCTTATGGATGCACGTGTAGGTAGCAAGAGGGACAACACCCTGTTTGTAAAATGGTCTTGAGAACACCTCCCTTTCCTCTTTGTGGTGTTCATCTTCTTTCATTTGTTCCTTCCCTTTAGTAGTTGTATCTATCACCTTCAAAGGAAATGCAATCCTCCGGGTGAGAATCAGATTCTATCTCACCCTTCCCAAGGCTCTATCAAATTATCATACCATACTATGAAATGCCATACCTCTGGTGCAATAATGGTAAAAGCCTTCAACAGTTAATTATGCCAGCATTCCAGTTTATGGATTAAAGATATCACACTTTCCTTTGAATCAGAAATTCATGTGGATTATACATGATCATCAGTTAAATTAATAGTTTATTCAATTCACCTAATTATACTGCAAATTAAATCATGTATCTTGTGACTGAAATTAAAGAAACAACTTCATAATATATATTTTGGTAGTAGAAAGATGCTTCAGGACATTTGTTTCTCTTAATTAGGCTGTGCACAATTTGCTGGCTGAAAGGAGAAAAAGAAAATTGGCCATAAAATATTAAATATCCTTTAATTATTTCCAATACTTAGATCTAAAGATATATGTAATGATTGTATGCCATTCATTTTATATTTACTGGTTGAAATTCATCTTATTTTAATTCACCCTGCAAATTAATCTTATTTTAACTCATGCTTCTTAAAATTAAAACAACGGAAACTTATATAATTTGGATCTAGGCCATAATCAAGCATAGATAAGGTTTTCCTACCCAAAGTACCTGTATTAGAATTTTAAAAAAGAGGGTGAAAGTAAAAATGCACTAGCTTAGCCTGTGGGAGCACCCCATATTTATTTATTTTATTAAATTAGAGAAGATTGTTTTTGATGAATACTTCTGCTTACATGATCTGAAAATTAACTCTGAAAGATTGTAGAATAAAACATAAATGATGGCAAGAGGAAGTGACAGAGATGATATCATCTCTTCTGCTTTCTGACTATGAGATCCCTTCACTGATCCAAAACTCTTTCAAGAATGGAAACAGCCCCTTTATTCAGAGAAGACAAAATATGTTTCCAGGTCCTAATGCTATTACTCCGAAGGTTTTGAGTTCTATTTGTAGGGGGTGACAAGATGTCCTTAATTAAAAATAAACTCACTTTAATATTCTTACTTGCTTCCATATGTAAACTGTATGTCAGAAATCAAAGGGGAATGGCAAAGAATCAGGGATTCAAATAAATGTAGGGGGACAGGAACAATGCACTGAAATATATCCTACTGTCAAAGCAGAGGCATAAGGAGGGAAAACAGTGCCTTTCTGCTGGTTCCTGAACAGGTGAATAATTTTGCTACTTGCAACACATACTCACCACATCTTAGCCTGCCACTGCAGAAACCCTAGGACTATTTACTCATTTTTTCAAACACACACATATCCATACATATCCATACATACATATCAATAGTTATATGGAAGATAAGCAAATGAAGCACATGGAAGACAACTATAGCTGGATTCATACATCATATTGTCATGGCTTGCTTAATAATTGCTTATGTAATAATTAGATGGGTTCATACAGTACTCTAAACTATAAATGCTTATTTGTAAAGCACATCTGTGCTTCTACAACACATTAAACCTATCCAAACAAGCTATAAAATGACTTAGCAGGGGGTTTTCACACTTTTTAGGCTATAGAATCTCTTAATTTTTTGAAAAAAAAATTACAGGAATCCCTGCTCTTTACACACATGGACTGATGAGTCATAGTTAACACAAATGCTCCCCAGAGCCTTAAGGCTTCTGAATGTCAAGCCCACCCTCTTCTGATTGTACCTTAGGAAAATAGTATTTTCCTTCCACTGCCATTTATTTAGTCACTCACAGAACCTTACAGAATGTAGTTTGAAAAGCCCTGGCTTAATACAATTGGTGATTCAGACAATATCTGAAACCTCTGCGAAATTCTATCACCACGATGGAAATTAGAAAAGGAAGAACAGTGCTCTATAGTAATGCTAAAGATGTGCTTACCAAATTTATATAGACTCTTTAAATCCATGTAACATTTTATCTCGCATATATGTAAGACTTTCTGTTTTCTCCCCCTCTCTGTCACATGTGTGAATGTGTACATGTGTGAATTCTGGCTTTTTTACTAAGGCCACAGCAACAGCAGCTATTCTGGTAAGACTCTTTTTAAAATTGTACCAGCAGCTGCCAAGTAAAAGAAATAAGGCTTGTATGTTTGCTTTAGGGCTCAGCTGTTTGTCACACTGATTTCTTTCCCACCCAGACTGTTCTGCCTCTCATTATGCAGACCCTTGGAAGCCAAACATGTTAGCAGTAAAAACTGCAAAAAATTTGCAAAGTTTCTTAAAAAGGCAACTGGACTTTAATTACCAGATATTATTGGAGACATTTTGCTTTCTATCCGGAAGTCTTTTTCAATCCATCCAATGAAAAAGAATGGTCAGGAAATATGTACATTTCTAAAAAAAAAAAGTTGGGTGGAGGAAGATGACAACACATAGCAAGATTATACACAGCCAGTTAAAAAAGGGTGTTAAGTTTCTAACAAAAGGGAGGGGGCTTGGGGGAAAGGATGCAGGAAACAGCAAAATAAACAGAGTGATGTTGGCTAATAAGCTTGATTGCCTTTCAGTACATCAGCATTACAAAACCTCCTGCATAGTTCTTTTTTGGCAAATGATTTAACACTCTTTCATAAATTGAAGGAGTTAAAATCTAGTTCCTCCACCACAGTTTATTGAAGGATTTAAAGTCTTAATATATATTGATTGTTTGATTCCTCTTGAAAGCCAGTTACTTTCATTGTCAATTATTTTGAATCTGCAATCTTCAAAATTATGATCATACAGTTTAAGGTATAAATGTACTGCAGATGAATCAGATATTTTATGTTGTTTAAATCTCCTAAAAATTGGCATTTTCCCAACATAAAATTCTGAACAAGAATAATTGCACTGAATGGAGTAGATGACATCTGTCTGTTTGCGTTTGGGGGCTTTGTCCTTAGGATGAACCAATCTATGTTTAAGCATGTTCATGGGTCTGAATTGCACACGTATGTTGTGTTTATTGAAAATTTTCCTGAGTTTCTCTGATACTCCTGAAATATATGGAATGGTCACATTGCTATGTTTGATAGAATCTTGTCTTGCAGAGAAGTGGGTCTCTTTTAGATGTTTTAGTGACCTTGATAAATGACCAATCTGGATAGTCACAATTATTGAGGATTTTTCTTATGTGCAAGTTTTCTTTGATGAAGCTTTCTCTGTGTGAAGGTACAACATGATGTTGTAAGCTCCTGAACACTCCAGTTTATGTTCCAGTTGATGATAGGAGTTAAAAGCAAAATATTGCTGTGTGTGTAAGCTTTTGGAATCTTCAATACAGAGGCTTCTGTCATCTTTGATGTTTATGGCACAGTCCAAAAAAGCTAATAAATTATCTTTAACATCTTCACATGTGAATTGGATCTTGCTGTCAATGGCACTGATATGTCGTGAAAGCTTCCAATTCTTGTGTTTTGATTTTGACCCAGGTATCATGAACAAATCTAAACCTGTGGGTGGGATGGTTTCCTGTATAAGAGTTCAATGCTTTGAATTCAAATTCTTCCATATAAAGATTAGCCATGATTGGGGATATAAGGGACCCCATTGTACGGCCATGTTTTTGTTTATAAAATTTTCATTGAATTTAAAATAAGTGATGTTCAAACAAAGATCCAAAAGAGTACAAATGTGGTCAGGGCTAAGTTTGGTTCTGTGTGCTAATGTACTGTTTTGTAAGAGTCATTTCTTCACCATATTGACTGTATCATATATATGAATGCATGTGAAGAGTGAAGTTACATCAGAAGAAACTATTGTTTCATCAGGATCAAACAATATTTCTAACTCAATTGACAAAATCCTGTGAATTGTTAATGTGTTGGCAGGAATTGCAATTAAAAGTATCAGTTAGTCTAATGCCTACGTGTGTCCCTGCTACCTCCAAGTCTCATTACACAATGATTGATGAGTATCATATTTAGGGTTCAAAAATGCAGGTAACTATCAGATAGCAGGCAAGAGTCTAACCCACTTGATGCCCTCTGTGGTTCTCCTGATTTTTGCAGCTCAGCAATTATTGCCATATAGGAGATGATACAGAAGCAGAACAGATGAAAAAGATCAAAGAGTAAGTTTGCCAGAGGTATATGATAAATGGTAAACTTTAAACATTTTCAACTGTTAAACATAACTGGGAATTCTTGGACATCCTGTCACACAAATGTCTAAACTGGAAGGAATGAAAGTCTGGATTTAACAAATGTTTTTCTAAAGCAAGAAAATGTTTTGAAGATAGAATCATTGCAGTTGAATATTCTAGGCACATTGCTTTCAGTTTGCATTAAAAAGGGATGGGTTGAATGTAAGACTGTCTTAAAGACAGATTTTTGCTTAAATCAAGTAATAGTATTTTTTCTAGTACTAATGAAGAGAAAACACATTAGAAAAATAAAACAGAAAAAATAACATTTATTTTTCTCTCATAAAATCACTGAGGTTTGCTAAAATAACATAGCATGTTACAGCACAAATTGGGATACTCAGAACAAAACATCTTAAGTAGTCTTCATATGTGATTTTAGCATCTTTAAATCTACCACCATTAAGAATTATTCATTTATATCTCTATTCAACCTGCCAGCATTTAGATTAAATAACTTTTAATCTAAATTTTATTTTCTTCTATAAAAAAGCAAAATTTTATTTTCTTCTATAAATAGTAACATTTGGGAAGGAGAAGAAGACTATAATGAGGGAAAAATATTTAACTTTCTGTCACTGAGCCTTAATACTTCAAAATCTCCCAGCACGCAAGAATTATTGTCAGAGGAGAAAAATTATGATTGGAACTTCAGATCCTTCAGGGAGAAAGTGCCCCACCAAGAAGAGATTTCCATGATTCTTCTGGATTTTGTATTGCTGAACTATGTGTAATTCAGTGGCATCAAGTATTATTTGTTCATCCTCATCCATTTCACTATTAAACAAATCCAGGATTGACAGCAAAACTTGTTTATGACTGTCTCCATTAAAACACTCAGTGTTCCTATCATCAGTACCTGATAAGACAACCTCCTTTGTTTAATGATAGTAGTCAGCTCAAAGGTCATCAACTCCAAGGAAAAAATACTATACAGGTAATTAATCTTTAATTAATATTGGCATGTGGTCCATGGTATCTAGTTAACAAATATTATCAAGGGCAACTGGAAACAGAAAACTTTCTTCTACCTTATTTTTACTGAACTAGAATGGGTGGAGGTTTATATGTATAATCTTTTGTTTAAAACTAACCTTGTGGTTTTTGACAAAGCAGCAGTATCTAGCTATAAATTATGTTTACTAATATAAGAAGCTGTTTAAATGTTTTTCTACAATGTCATTAAATAGTATCTTTCATGTATTCCTTGCTTTAACTCAGTGCTTCCTGAAAATTTTTCTTCATTATCCAAAACAACTTATCAGGAAGTCCTTTTTACCTAATGTAGGTAAAATAAGTCAATTTAAATGTCTGTTGCAATTGGGTAATGGGTTGGTGTTTTGTGGTCCAAAGAAAAAACACATTTCTCCAATCTTATAATAATTTGAATGAACGTTAACACTTTTAGAAATAAAGGAGGAAATATGAAGTTGGTTTATTTGATCAAAATTAAAAAGACACATGTTGCTACTTCTGGCAAACTTTAATGGAGATTCTGCTGACACTAGGACTGAAAAAATGATATTTTATGGATTTATTTCTCAATAAGAGATAGAATATGAGATGAAGAAATAATTATAACCTTAGAAGAAGTGAAGAGTCATTAAATTTGCCTATACTGGTTCTATGAAAGTTGGAAATCATTACAGTATGTGTGTGTGTATAATTTATTTTTTATTATAGACTTTCCTTACTATTTCTTCTCTTTTTTATTTCTTTTTCTTTACATTTTTTACTTTCTTCTTTAGTTTGTATGACATTGTATATTAACTAGAGATCAAATTGCCAACATTCACTGGATCATGGAAAAAGCAAGAGAGTTCCAGAAAAACATCTATTTCTGTTTCATGAACTACGCTGAAGTCTTTGTGTGAATCACAATCACCTGTGGCAAATTCTAAAAGAAATGGGAGTATCCGTCCACCTTACCTGTCTTGTAAGAAACTTGTATGCTGGTCAAGAAGCAATAGTTGGAACCGGACATGGAATAACAGATTGGTTCAAAATTGGGAAAGGAGTATGAAAAGGCTGTATATTGTTACCCTGCTTATTTTACTTATATTCAAAATGCTGGGCTGGATGAATCACCGGCTAGAA